>SNQJ01S0034305.1:47517-68403 GCA_010110895.2 Picea sitchensis | reverse complement strand
GGTGTTTCTTCTTGTGATCTTGGTTGCTGCAACATTCTTGTTTATGGTTAAGACAAATGCAAATTGAAATGAACTACATGCTTAACCTATCATATTGAAAAATCAACAATATGGTGGGGTCGACTTGTACCCTTTACATCATAATTAGGGTTACAAGTAAATCTTACACTTAGACAATATAGCAAGGGATCCACATGTCCACTAGTGCTCAACCACTAGGGACACGTCCACCTGTGCTCAGCTACATGGATGTCATACTCAACATAATCATCTGGAGTACCACATCATCTCAACTCTCACACAGAGGAGAACGATACATCCATCACATGGGCACACCTAACCACTGGGGGACGACTCAACTCTAACACAGAGGAGAATGATGCCCCAACCATTGGGGGACGACTCAACTCTCACACAGAGGAGAACGATGCCCCAACCATTGGGGGACGACTCAACTCTCACACAGAGGAGAACGATGCCCCATCACGTGGGTATGCCCAACACTGGGCTCCCTCTCAGGTCAACTCAATTTAGTCATAGAGAAGAATGTATCGTGGAGGATGTCTCATGACGCTGCAATCATGAACAAGCAAGGGGAATGGTTGAGAGACATGGATGTTTTGAATACGAGCAATCAAAGACCTATTGGTGAGGACGTGGTCAAACACATTGGCTCCTCCACTATGGGGAAAGCATGTGTACCTTCTGGAATCCGAAAATTAAGGGAGCCCATTAAAATTGAGCAGATTGTGAGACATTCCTTGTTGAAGACGTCTCCCAAAATCGATGACTAGACCTTGCACATCTAGAAAATATCTTTGTAACCCAAAAACCTCTAAGTCCACCTTGTGCAGGCAAAGTTCATCCTCATTAATGTCATGGATTGGTGCTTGGTGGATCACAATGTGAGCATTAAAGTCACCAAGAAGCTTGATGCCTCCCAACAAAGAATAATATGATATCTTTGAGTATAAATAAAGATATGTGTCACCATTAGTATGAACCATAAGGTGGAGGAAATTGGCAGACGATAGCAAACAACAAGAAAAACATCTTGAAGGGGTGGTGGGCCTCTCTTGACTTGAAGCCACATGTATCTAGAATCCATTGCAGTAAGAGAAACCTTAGGCTTAAGATCTAAGTTGCATGAAACTGGGAAACGTCTGGAAATTTCCGAAACAAGGATGTCAGGAAACGCGGCCCTCCAAAAATGGAAATGTCGGGGGAAACGTTGTATATATATATATAGTTTTTTTTAAATAACACATTATCTTGCAAGAAAAAAAGAATGATACACATAAATGACATTTTACAAGGAAAACCATGTCTATATTAATATGAAAGGACATGTGGCACAGAGTTACAAGAGTAATGCCTTGCATGAGGACACTTGGATACAACCATGGAATAGGAGCATTGGACTAACATCTTGTTGGAGAGTGCACCATCCTAGAGGAGAGGCATTAAACCCTAGGAGAATCATTCCTCGAGGGTGTTTCATCATGGGGGTTGGCTAAACCCTAGTATGACACTTGTACATTCTTGTATTGTAGAGAGCAATGTTATCAGAACCGAACCGGTCAACCCCAAAAACTTTAACCGGTGGACATCAAGTTACATAGAAAGCTTGGTGCTCTTGATTAAATGCCAGTTCCATACCCTCATATATGATAGAATCTAGTGGAAACTTTGTAATCCTGCCAATCTTGAAATCCTGAAAACCGAAGTCTGTTGAATGACCTAAAATTCTACTTTCTCCATATGAAGTCCAATGAGGTTGGAACCACTCTCAAACATCCTGAAACAATTAATGGTAATGTTAAAAATTTATGTAAAAGGATGAAAATGAAAGACATTCTCCTTTATCTTTCATTTTCATAGTTTTACTTTAAGAATTTAATATTACCGTTAATTACTAGGGTGGGTGCAATGTTGATGATAGTTAATTGGTTAATGAGGGGAATTTTTGCCACGTAAGGGACCCCGACCCTCTTGGTCACTTGGATGGGCCTACACAACAAGAAAAACCTGCAGAAACAATTGTATTTGTTCCAAAATGACTGGGAAATGCTGCTGGCCATATTGTACGACATTTCCAAATCGGGAAACGTCGTATGGTACGACCGACGACATTTTCCAGTCATTTCGTACCCGTTTTGGCGCATTTTGGGTATTGGTATGTGGCCTCGGGGGGTGTTTCCTGCAACTTAGCTTAAGATAGTTCTGGATAAGACAGAGTGCAACCTTAGAGCCTCAAACACCACTTGACCTTCATGTCTCATGTCTGAAAGTTAAAATCTAGTGGTAACTTGTAATAGGAGGGTGGGCCCTTTCAAAGCTCTCTTGAGTCTACGATAAAAATAAGATCCCGAAATATCATCATAAAGAGTACTTGGAGGAGACTAAACAATACCATTACAATTTGAGTGGGTGACTGAAATACCACCCTTTCCCATCGAGACTTGTGAACACCATCATTTAACAAGCCAAGGGCATTGCCACCCTAGAGGAGGGGAGTCATGAATCAGGTCTCAGCATTTTAAATAACAGCTAATTTGTTGTCCTTCCTTGCAACCAATACTTGAGCATGATCCTTTTTCAGTTGTTTGACTTGGAGGCATGTAAGGTCTACATCTGGGGACGGGCCATTTCTTGGACTAGTAAGAAGCTAAGTCACAAGGTTTGGTGGATTTTATTGACGAGGTTCGAAATCCTCCGATTCTCAAAAAAATTCGTTGGGGTTTGCAGAATTTCTAAGATAAATCTCAAGATGAATCTCAAGGCAAATTTTTTAAAATTTCACCATTTTTAATCATTAAATATGTTTTTTTATTGAAAAAAAAAATTCAAGTTTTTTTAATCTATATATATTTTGTTATATTTTCAAAATTTGAAATTTATACATGGATGAAATCAATGCCAAATTTTATCCAAATTTCATGGGACCATTTGAATTTTATCTGAATTTTATGGTCACTGAACTTGAACCCAACTCAAACCATGTGACATACAAAAGAAGTAGGCTACAGTTGCTATGTTTTTCATAGATGCAAAGTCAAAGCTGCAGTAGGCTTTGCATCTCAAGCAGTGTGGCTTAGGAGAGTTCTTGAAATGCCATTACAATTCTGGTAGGCAATACAAACACCACCCTCACCCACCTGGACCCCTGAATACCATCGTTTAGCAAGCCAAGGGTGTGACACCTTGGAGGAGGGGAGTCATGAATTATGGCCTTGCTGTTTTGAATGACAACCCATTTGTTGTCCTTCCTTGCAGCCACTACTTGAGAACGGGCCTTTTTCATCTCTTTGAATAGGTGCCATTTCATGGACTAGTAAGAAACAGGTTATAGTTGGTTCACCTTCCACAGAGGCAGAGTAGAAAGCTGTGGGTAGGTGTTGCATGTCAAGCAGTGTGGCTTAGAAGAGTTCTTGAAGATACAAGTTATAAGCAATGCCAAGCAAGCCCTTTATCTGCGACAACCAGAGTGTGCTGAAACTGGTGGGAAATCCATTTTTTCATACAAGAACAAAACATCTTGAAGTCCACCATCATTTCATCCAAAAATATGTACAGAATAAAAAAGTTGAACTTCTGTATTGTCCTACATGGGATCAGCTAGCTGATATTTTTACCAAGTCTTTGCCAAATGAAAATATTTGTAAATTTTGTGACGTGCTCGGTATAAAAGTTAACATTATGGTCATTAAGGGGGGATGATTGACATTAATGATGTTTGTTAACTTTAGAATTAGATTTAGAGTTAGAATTAATGTTTAGAATAGTTAATAATGTTTGCTTAATAGGCTAGTTAAGATATACTCCCATAATAGTTAAGACATCTGGTGTCATGCATTTATTGAATACTTGATTAATAAAACATACCATCAAGTCTTCTTGCTTTCTCAATTCTTCTTGTTTGTTTCATTCATATGCATCGATAACTAAGATTGGAATTCACATTCATTTGCTTTCTTCCTTCTATATAGCAAATTAGCAATGCATGCAAAGTTGTACCATGCTTGGTGACTCCTTAAACTGTAAAAAATGGTTATATTTATTAAAGTTGCTTTGTAGCTAAGTTTCTTTTACTGGTTGAGACTATTTCTAGTTATTCATTTATAGTGAAGGGCCTAACTTGGATGTAATTACTCTGTTTTTGGAGAATCAATTGCCTATAGAAGAAAGAGGGCACTACTAGTTAATTGCCAGACATTTATTCCTAGAATATTTATCCCTGGTTGGAATACAAAGGGGAAAACCATATGCCTGAATGAATTCCTTTTGCTTCATTGTCATAACTCCTCTTTTTATGGGCCATTTGGTGATTCTTTTTGTCCTGAATGCTGTGGGCTCAAGTGCTTATTATTCTATTTTCATATGCATGCTGCATTATAAGTGTTCTCAAAGAAGAAATTAGGCATAGGTGCAGAGTAGAATGTCGCAGATCTAGTTTTTTACACAATTTCTCTGTTCAGAAATACAGACTTTATCTTAGAAGGCTAAGCGAAGTAGCTCAACAGCAAAGTGGGCTAAACTCTTCTTTTGGAGGAACTGCAGAAATAAATTTAGGTTCCATGAGTGCTCTTGGAAGGCTTGACTTACAAGCATTTGCCGCATCTGGTCAAACTTCACCTCAGACTCTGGTGGCACTGCAAGCAGGACTCTTGGGAAAAATAAATCCAAAAAATGGTTTGGGAATGTCTGGAGAGACATTCTGTTTACCAATGGCATTACAAGGTGTAAGTTCTAATTCGTTAAACAGCTTAGGGTTTGGACAGCCATTGATGAAGAGTCAGGGTGGTGTACTTCAGGGCTTGCCTAGTGGTCTCAAATTGAAGCAACTGTCTCAGTCACAACCTAATGTTTCTTCATATAAGAATGGTGTATTTTCTATGAATGATACATCTCCAGGACCTTCATTATTGCCACAGCTCCCAACAGCTGCTGTGGGCCATGTTGCCACAGCTCCCAACAGCTGCTGTGGGCCAGGGAGATCTGGATCATATATATGGATCAGATAACAATTTAGGATTGAATCTACACAACAATGCATTGATGTTGAAGTTATTACAGCAGCAACAGCAACAGCTACATCAGACACCTGCACCACTTCCCCATCAATCTGGTGCACAGCTGCATGGCCAACAAGTTCTAAATCTGCCATCTTCCAATCTTTTAGGTCAACGGACACTTTCTAATACTTTGTCTACACTAGGCAATGCCAACAACAGCCAGGGAAATAGTCTTATTGGTCCTGGTTCAGCACAAATAAATCTCATTACACCAGAAGAGCATGCATGTAATGCATATTTTGGAATTCAAAGGATGGAAGATGTTAATCACAGTCTTAATTCTATGCCAGTAAACAGTGTTTTTCAGCTAAGAACTGTTGTTGCATCTACCCCATTGTCTACTGGAGCTGAAGGTATAACGAGTTTGCCAGGGATGAAAAGTCCTAGAGAGACTTCGGAAGTATTCAATTCCCAGCCTTTAAGAAGTTCTGGTGTGAATTGCGACTCATTGAATGGCTTTGCTCCCAGTTTAATCCAGGGTAACATACAGGGTTGTCAAGTCCCAAAAGCTGCTTTCAATCAAGGTTTGGGACCAATAGCGATCCCTACCCTAAATCCACATTACAGTCAAACTTCCTCTGGATTTCAGGGCTTGAATTTTTCTGGAATACAGGATCATGTTCTGAGTCAGAGTCTTGGATTTTCAGGAAAGGGATCAAATCTTCCCAACAGATTGACATCAAATGCTGGACACCTGAGGACTGTCAGTAATACACCATGTCAAAGTGATCAGTCCAGAGCTGATAGCGGGACAAGATTAAAGGGCAGAGTATCGGACTTGATGGTAAGTTCTACAATTCATCATGCATTATTCTGTGCAGTTGTCCACATTAGGCCCCCTTCTGAAAATTATATTTTCAAACAGTTTATCTTTCTGTTGTTTTATATTTTTAACAAGATGCTATAAACATGCAATACATTCTTTGGTTAATTATATGTTATTTGCAGCATCCATTTTGTTGGGATTTTTTGTGAATCTGTGGGGATGGTATTTCGTGTGTTTTGGTTTTGTGCAGACACATTCCTTGCTTTTAGCAATGAATGTGCATGATAAAAATGTGGGAAAATGACAAAAAAAATAAAAAAGTCCATGTTAGTCTTTCATCTAGTAGTTATTAGTGATTTTGTTGTTTTTATTATTGGAACATTTCCTTTTCAACTAGTTAGCTAACAAATATGGGGTTTAAATATTGTGAACTGCTGCCTGCAACAGGAGGGGACTAGACTCGCAGAGGGTGAATTCAGTATGGATGGTTACAATTGAACAATGTCATGAGAAATTGATTGGCCTGTGCTTTACTCAATTTGCGGAATAAAGTTGGTCTTCAAGCTAGAGGAGTGGCATAATTGTCATGATTATACAGGTTTTAGAATCCAATTCAGAAATGAGATCGAGGTGATTCCTTTCTTAAATACTCCACCGATCTTTGCTTCAATGTGGAAAAATTCTTCGAAAAATGCCAATACAAATGTCTCAGCACCTTCTTTGATCTCATATTGCTCTAAGGAGCCTCTTAGTTATGCTGTTCACTGTACAGGGGTATCATTTTTTTCTGTGGTTGGGTCTCATTCAGAAAATCAGGTGGGATTTTCAGGGCTTTTATGTGAAAAGGCTAGCTTGAAATTGAAGGACCACAAATTATCTATGTGCAAAGTACACCATGCATTTTAGACGTAATTTATGCGAGGAAATATTTATGGCCAGATCTTTTGGGCAAGCATGGGATCTGTGTTTCTGGAACTGGGCTACTTTGCATGTAATGATTATCAGCCACAGATACAATTTAGATTTGTTTTGGCCTAAATGACTTACTGCAAGGGATGGAATGGAACTGCAGTAGGTCTTCCTGTACATGTATGTGGTAAAAATGGAATTTTCCACAGCTAAAATTTTCTTATGTGACAGATATCCCATGTAAAATTATGGTTTGGTCTGTTACAAAGGTGTTTGTATGTGTTGCTGCCTTTCTCTCGTCGTAATCATATCATGTCTTCTTCAGCTTATACAGTTCTGTATTTGGATACTACTGCCTGAAGCAGCGACTGAAAGTTCTAAGTAAATCATTTCAGAAAGCAGGAGCAAGAATGATATGACAGAATGGCACCATCAGATTTGTCTAATGCTCCTACTTTTTCTTGAAATAATATATTATCTTCCTTCCCATGAAATGAGACTGTTCTTTTCTCATGAAATGAGAGATTATTATAATTTTTTTCTCATGAAATGAGAGATACTATTCATCTTCATTTAATGGACACTACTGTTTAGCCATCATTTTCCACATATTAATTTCATCTGATCCAATATAATGTCTTCACTCCAAAGTTTGATGACAACTCAGCCAGGTGTACAAACAAATATGATGGTGATATGTGACAGATGTAAATGGAACACATATTTCACCCGTTTTATGTGGATGCCTGCTTTTTATTTACATGATGCCTGCTTTTTATTTACTTGGCTTTTCTTAGCAATCTAATGGTTTTTGGTGGGGAGCATTTTCAGCCATCAAAATTGAAACATCATAGTTTGTGACGTTGATTGTTGTGCATACTTAATAATTTATCATGGTTTAGGAGGCACTTTATCCTCTCTAAATTTTTTTGTTTCTCATGTTCATTATTGGGTGGATATTTTGATCCATTCACACCATGAAATCCCTTCATAGAGGGAAATCAAGGAAACATGGACCTGAAGGTAAGTGGTACAACTTTTCACGTCCTGGCTTCCACAAGGGTAAGAAAAGACATCGAATTCAAGTGAGGAGAATTTCATGATTTGAAATATGCAGCTTGGGCATAACTCTAGAATGAACCCAAAGATCAGTTTTAGGAAGACTTTCATGTGCAAGTTCTAGGAGAAACAAGAAATGGAATAAAATGCAATTATATCGATGTCCACAAAAGAACAAGTAACAATAACACTAGGAGTGCTTAGTGCATCTCCTAACTAATCAAACTAAGAGTATACGATAGGGAGCATAACAAGGGAACCGTTGTTATGCAACCAAAATTAAGAGAATCCAACCAATGTTTGCAAGCCCAGATGTAGATTTTGAGACTGCAAGAGAATTAAACTCAAGGAAAGGCCTTGCCAGCTTTTCAGGCTACTTTATCCACTCAAGTATTGGCATGTTAAAAACAAACTTGTTTGCAATTTGATGCAAGTGTGAGATCAAGATAAAAAAGGATTCGGAGGGGAACTATTGAGAGGACATGGGAATTCTGTCTCCTCTAAGATTTAGGGGGAACTTGGACCCTGTGAGGTTCTTAAAAAGAAACGGGGGATGAGTGACTGCCATTTCACTGTAATATATTTTCATTGTTGACTGCAACATTTTTCGGTTGCGGAAGAGGACCTGAATGTCCAATCGTCAGTATGTGCATAGTGATAGATAATGCAAATAATCAACCACAGACACGAAACAGACTTTGGGTGGGTGTCTTTCCATCAATCATCGATATCTAGTGCACAGGACTCTGATGTTCGAGTATACCAGTACATCACTAAATTACCCAATAACATGAATATTTAACAAAACATTTAAGTTTTTCTTTCTACATACTATAAAGTAGCAACTGCAACATATATGGTTGTTACTTCTTGTCAATATGTATTTCAAGGATTTAAAGATGGAAAGATAGGCATACTGAAATTAGCCAGAGAGGCTTTTTGAATTAAACTAAAGTTCAAAACAAACTTTGATGTTCTAAACCTATTATGTTGCAAGATATATAGAAAAAAAAACAACTCTTTCCGTAACTTACATCACATGGCATAAACATATATAGTTATATAGTTATAGACCAATAATGAACCATAATTTGTAATGGATGTATACATAACTATGCCAAGATTTGCTTATATGTGAGTAACATGAATAGAAGATTATTCCCTTCACTAGCAGCTTATGCCCATGGTTAAGTGCTTTTGATAAGCTTCTCTAAAGTTATTCTTATCCACCCCTTACATTGTGGTAGCTAAAGTGATCAAACATTACATTATATCATGATAAGATAAAATATGGGGCTTGAGTACAGCAATGAACTACGCAGTTGGTTTTCAGGTTTGAATCTTATGCAAGTGTTTTTAATTAAAACCCTATAAATCTTTTTATGGCATCCTAAATATTTAATTAAACTTAAAAAAGTTGAATATTATCTTAATTAAGTTTGATTAGCCTCTAATTACATATTGTATTTTTAATCAAGCCTTTCATATTCATTTTAGACTTGAACATTCCTAAGATAATATGTAAAACAATCTCTCTCTCTCATTTTAGATGGAAGTTGACTTTGATATAAGATGTCACTTTTCATTAAATATATAAATCTTTTCTTACCATGAGAAGGAGATGCATAGGATAGGTGGGACTGATTTATAACTTATTGAGGATACATATGCTAGGGGATTAAGCACATTACATTTGCAATTTGAGTAATGTCTGCACACTAAACTTTGATATTGGTCAATTAAGTTTCCGGAGTGTTAAATGCCTATAAATTAAATGTGCCTAATTGTATTTCATTAGTACTCAATTTTACATTTGATGCATGTTCATTTGAGTCACCTTACTAGTACTCAATTTTACATTTGATGCATGTTCATTTGAGTCACTTTACATAGACATTATTAAGTGTAAGTTGTTATAAAGTTTTATATGATTATATTTGTGAAACAAGCGTGTTAGATAATGTTCTATAGAGAACATATTTGAGTGAAAAGAAGGTATCCAAAATAAGCCATGAAGTCAGTACTGTTATCACAAAATTTGTACTTGTACAAAGCCCTTCACAAGATGCCAATCTTGTGTAACAATTAGAAGTAATTGTCACTGTCACCTAGACAAATACTTCCCTTGTTTTAGTGTTTGGTGAATATCCAACACAAGGGAGACTTCCCTTGTGACCTCAAGGGATCCTATAGCAAGCTAGAGGCAAGTCTACGGCCCCCTATCTTGGTCACTCATTGAGATAGGCTAGGTCTAGGAAAATAGAAAGGGCGGGATTGGTTATGAAAGGTAATTGGTTGACGTGTGTGAAACGATAAGTATTCCAATGCATATAATAGTCAATTACCAAGTTAAATCATCTACCAATCACCTCTAGACACTAGATATCAAGTAAAACAGATTGCTGTTGTAAAATTGCAGCAGTGAACAAGTGTATATCAACAAAGTATATTTTGCAACAAGAAGAAGAAATCAACCCAAAAAAAAATAGCAATTACACATTGGAATTAAGCTTTGAACGAGTAGATTAATATCCAATCATCAAACAATATTTCTGAGCTAATTTTACCCCAATATTAAGTAAGTTATCAACAATTAGTCAAGCCCTAATGGCTGTAGAAAACATTTTATAACAACATCAATAAATATGCTTTGTTTGCCAATCGTTGAGTTAGGATTAGTGTGGAAATGAGGTTAGTAATTTGGTTGTCAAGTAGCTTGAGAGAGAGATATTGTTTGAGTTTTGCAAACACTTGCAGACAAGAGACTAGTGCCGTTTTCCTTCTTAGGGAAAATGGAGTCAATGCAACACATCAAAAGGAGGTTAAGCACAAGAGAAAAGGTGAAGGTTTAAACCCTAGGATTATCCTCTCATAAACCTAGGTCAAACCTCAAAGGAAAATCCACTAAAGTTTATCCTCTCATAAACCCTAGGCGTCGTCCCACTTCTTCTAATGCGTCTAGCAAAAAGAATGGATGAAAATTAGGTTTTAAACCTAAGGGGGATAGCCACTCCTAACCCCTAAAACTAAACCCTAGCCAAAGAAAACCTTAAGGGGATAACCAATCCTAACCCTTCAGGCAAACCTTGAATGCTTCAACAAAGTCAAGGTGAATACAAGGGAAGGGGGTAACCTCTCTTAATCCTTCCTTAGGGTTTTAAATTATTCAAGGAAAACAATGATAACATGCAACTATTACCTCTCTAATAGAACATTCACCAAATATACCATGAAAATCACATGCACATAAAGAAAACACTTACTAGTCAAGGCACATAGCATGAAGAAACCCTAGTTCATGAATAATCCACCATTAACAAGAGATGTAAGAGGATGTATTTGAATGAGGTCAATCACTAGGTGACCCAATGCTCTGCATCACATGTGTTGTATCATGTAATAAGTGCACAACATCCTAGGTGAAAGCGCAAAGACATTATCGAAAGACCATGCCAGGTGCAATCAAGTCAGTCAAAACCATGGAATCTAGTAAAACCAACAATCACTAGGGGCAATAAGCCTAAGAAGCATATAAAGTAGGCCATCAGTTAATACAAAAAGGAAACTGAACAATTCTCATTGGGTATCCCCTTCAAACTTCACACAAGCTCAAAAATTTATACAATTTGGCAAGTTTAGGTATGGGAGGACCATAAGAAGAACCTATTAGGTGTGCCAGTACCCAAGTAGAGAGATATTTCCCAAAAGAACCTATAAGAGATATGTAATAAAAATGAAGTGGTCACGGGGTTTACTTCTGGGCATGAGGTCGTTAACATGCAAAACATTGTATGGGATCACCTCCATGAGTGCCTTTGTAGAGGGTGTGCTTGACGATTGAGTTTCCCTTTCCTAGGTGCTTTTTGCATTCCAAATCCCTTATTTGTATTTTTCTTTATTTGATTTGATTTGTAAGTCCCCTTAAAAAGGTTTCAAGCATAACACTTCCTTTGCTTTTTGTTCGGGATATATTTAAATCCTTTTTATTTGATGAACACGTTTATTCGCATTAGGACTAGGGATGATCATCATTAATGAGGGGCAAGAGATCAATTGTGGATTATGGATTTTAACTGTCCTAATTATCCCATTTCTTCTTTTTATCAGCCAACTACAACTTACCTCTGGGCCTTTAGCCCCTTCTCATAAGAGAGTGAGGAACATGCCTTTTTGGTGTACATGTAACCACATTACCCAAAAGGTGGGAGAACATAAGGATCAAGGGTGGAAAAGTGGTAAGTATGATGGGGAATGGTACACTACCCCTTTCAAGGAACCACAAGTAGTACCCTTTTTCCCAAGAGTGACAACACAAGACTAGGATGCCTGAGATGGCCATGAAGGTGAAACAAGACAAAAAAACATAACTGCTGAGCTTATGATTCATTATCCAACTTCAACCTGTGATCATTACTCAAATTCCCATTGTATTAAATATGACACTTTGTATTAAACAAGGACTAATGTACCTCATAATGTATTGGGCCACCATCTCCTAATGAGCCTTGCTGATTGAGTGTGATGAGCCATGCTTGTGGGGAAGATGCATCTGAGGGGGGCTGTCGGGCTTCTCTCTGTGGATATGTTGATCATCATTATCATCGAGATCACTGTCTTCATTGCGGGTCATGAGACATGATCTCCTCAAGTTACCCCTAGGTGAGGGGTAATATCTGGCCACAACACGGGGACATGTGCTCATCGTAGAGTGCATGAGAACCTCAACATATTTGGTAGTCCAAGACCTGTAACCTGCATCAATCTAAACATATTGCTACATTATAACATGCACACATTAGTACTACAAGGCAGGGGGATGTTATCCACCTTGGTTTATTAAAGCATATAACCATGCAAGATTTTTTTGTTTTGTTTTTTTCATCAATATATCATTTTTTCCTTTTTATAATATAAACATTAATCTAAGATGAACGCATGATAAAACAATGAACAATATCAGAAAAGGGGGAAAAATGCAATAAATCAAGAACACAACATGACATATCTAGCCTACCTACCCTACTCTAAGCTACTCTGAGGGTAAGAAGTAACGTCTCTTCCCTATTATGGGGTTTTAGAAGGGGCACACTAATGGCTAGTGGTAGTCTCCTTCTAGCGTAAACAAGTAAAATGAATCATTGAAAAACTTCTTCTCAATCTTATAAGGGCCTTGCCATAGACAATCAAAATCCTTGTGCATATGTGGTTTTCCCTTTCTTTTGTCTCACATGAATACCGTCTTTCTTGTTTGAAATTCTTCCTCTCTCACTTTGGAATCAATCACTTCTTTCCCTTCTTGAGCATTTATTCCTCATTCCAAAGTAGGAGAATGGGACCTTATCAAAGCAATGTTTCTTTGATCATCTTCATGTCACTTTGTTTCACCCTCTTTTCAAACTTGTAATGGAGCCCAAATCCTTGTCTTTGTATTTATCAAGATGTCCTCGGTAATACTCTCTCTTAGGCCATATGATATCTTCTTCTTGAGAAAAATGGAGATCATTCAGGTCAAAACCAAGAGGGGGATATGTGGGTTCCTTATAATGGCCTTCTTCCGAGGATGTGTTGAGTTAAGAATCACTCCCATGATCTTCTACATGGTTTCTTTTCTTTGGTTCATTGGATAAGATGACGTGGGATTCATTTCCAATTGGAATGGTGGCGTAAGAGAGGTCCATCTGTAAGGTACCTCTAAGAGTTGCATCCCACTTCCTATATAGAAACATCCCCTAGGTATTAGGCACATCAAGGACCACAACATCCATTATAACAACAATCTCTGTATACCTAGCAAGGAGATCTTCAAGTTCCTCTATCAAACCACATACCCCAATAGATTTGGAATCAATCACACAAACATTTCCATAAGGTCTTGTGACTTGCAAGCCCAACTGTTTCATAGCCTTCAAGGTCATGAAATTTGCTGATGCTCCAGAATCAAACATACAATTGTGAAGCCACATATCATTTAGCATCAAAGAAAGAAGAAAGGTGGATAATCTTTGTTGGTTCGTCTAATATGGTTTGCTTGTAACACTATAGGAGGATCCACATGTTCCCCTTGTACCCTTAGGATTCTTTCTACTTTTTTCCTCATGGAAGGGGTCTTGATTATCTCAGTGAGAGGTACAAGAATGTTAACTTTTTCCAATATTCCAGCCATGTCAATGTTTAAGTCTATTTCATTACTTCTAGGCAATGTTGGTTGAGGAGGAGTGTTATAATTTGATGGTAGAGGAGGTATTGGCCGAGGAAATATAGGATTACTAGGAGGGGCTTGTGGCACATTATTTTGTCTAGCATAAACTTGTAACTCCTTTTTCCTAAGCCTCTCCCTTGAATCTTCATTCATTTGACTTAAGATTTCCATCCTAGCTCTCCTAGAGGCTTCTTTCTTTCTTTGCTCAAGTTGTTCTTTGGTCACATTGAAGTATTCCTTAGAAGATATGGTATAAATAGGATCCAATGTGTCAAGAAATATAATGTAATCGAGACCTTCATTACTACCATCACCAGAACTATTTCTTGGACATTCATGCTCCCGATGAGCATCCCCACAAGGAAAAAACCAAGGGGCCTCTTCCAAGTTTATGACATTTGTAGGCGCTAGGGTATTAGGGACCCTTTGCTCATTTGGAGGCCTACGATTTCATGTTGGGTTTTGCCTTTGTGGTTGAAATTTGTATTGAGGCCTCATGATTTGTTGTTGAATCCTTTCCATGTTGGTTACCTTTTTCATCAACAGGGTTTGGGTTTGAACAAGGCCATTTATGGCTTCTTCAATTTTCTGAGCCAATCGAGCACTTATGTCTTGGGTTGGTTCAATGCTATGAAAAGTTCTTGGCTTGGTCTCAGCCTTGGCTCTAGGGGCGTACAAAGACTCAACCTTGGAGGAAAAAATATTTGCTTCAATACTAGCAACATGCTCTTGGGCCTCTTCAAGACTCTTTGGTAACTTGTCCTTGAGCATAAATCCAAATTGTCCTACGTAATCATTGACACAAAGAAAAATGGCAGCATCACCTTTAGGGATAATATTGTCAGGAATTTGTTGAAGCAACCTTTCAAATCTAGTTTCAAATTCTTTAAGAGTTCCATTCTCTTTCTTTTCATCTCACTAAGTTGCAACAACAACATATTAGGATCATACTTAGTGCTCCATCTTTTTGTGAAGACCTTGTGGAAAGCATCCCAAGTCTTGATTCCTTTATCAGGGAGACTATTATACCATCTCCTAGTGTCTTCTACAAAGGTAGTAGAAAAGAGCCTCATGACTATATCTTCGTCATTGCCATTAAGGGGATGAGTTTCAAAACAAGCCCAAAAGTTATCTAGGTGTTCTTCAATGATATTTACATCATTGCAGAAATTGAAACCATTTTTCAAACTTTTGAGGCATGTTATTGTTAGAAATAAAGAGATGAGGCTGTTTCATAGACAATATAGCAATATTGTCACCCAACCATAGGCACAAAGGCCACCCCGAACACCTTAACCTTTGACAAAAAAAAAATAATTCGAGGAAAGCGGACCAATAGCCAGCAAAGGTATCCACCTTTCTCCAAGGCTAGTACCAAGCAAGAATAACCAAGACCAAGCAAAAAGTCCAAAACAATAACCCAAGACAAGATCAACCCAAAGCCAAAATCGGTTGCAACAACTTCTGCTCCTCTCTAAACTTGTGCACTACTAGTCTTATGGAGTTGTGAGAGAGAGAGTGTCAAATGAGCTCTAGCTCCCTCTACTTATACTTCTCTATCTCACTTGGCTAGGACAACTTCTCTTTTGGAGGATAATAACTCAATATTGAATATCCTCTTGAGACGACTTGCCTTCTGGCGTTTATTATCCAACGTTTTAGGGTTTATCTTGCTTCTCAAAATTTCTGAATCTTGTCAAGGTTACACATGGAGTTAATACTTGCTCCCACAACTACCATAATATAAAACTCCCTCCTATCTAGGGATGTATTAAAGGAAATGTTGAAGTACCAGCAAAATAAATTTCAGCACAATAACATCATCATAGCCACAGAAGCTATCTCATGATCGCGTGTAGATCAACTTACGAGAAACATCATCACTATTAGTATCATCAGTAAGCATCAAAACATCATCTCTCTAATCCATGCTCCTTCGGTGTCAAGCCTTGATCTTTGAATAGAGTCACTCACTCCACCAAAGTGATCGATAGCCATTCTTATAATCTGGTATATGTTCTAGAAGAATACTTTGTTCCAACGGATGATGGAAGTCACACCATGCTGGGATACAAGGATTCTATTATTCTGACATGGGACACCGTCCTAAAAGAATGATTGTCCTGAACCATTCCCTCCGACCACTCACGTGAACTTTCGGGGAAAATGTATGTCCGTCTCAAGCTTTCCACTTTGGTCACTACTGTGAAATTAGGGAGAGAGACCATTCTTCTAATCACGGACATCGTCCTAGAAGAATAGTTGTCCATGAGCACATCAACAATCTGTCAACCTTGACCATTCACCACAAGGAGAATTTCTGTCCACCAACAATATTTCAAACTGAACCATCCTCCACATGAAGGATGTCTATCCACCTGTCGTCTTGTCCTGGACCATTTTTCACCTAGAGAATGTTTGTCCATCAAAACACTGACTATCCATTTAGTTGTAAATCATTTGAGAATGTCTGTCCATTAACACACTTACTATCCATCTAGCTGGAAATCATTTCCAACACTAGTGGTAGTCTCCATGTCAATCAAAACAATGTCATCCAATAGAACACAACTGTGTCTATCCATAGTAGTACACAACTACTACCCAGTGGTACACAACCACTCCTAGTAGCACACGACTACTAACTAGTGACACATAGTTACTATCAATGGATTACATCCACCACCATAGCATACAACTACTATCCAGAGACATACAATCTTCACAACAATCATATCATCTGATATCAACTTGCATAAACAATATCATGATACAAAATGAGTCATCTGGGCCATTCTTCCACTCACATATGTGATATCTGGAAGAGCATCTTCCCTCAAAAAGTAAAACATCAGTCATGGGATATCTGGACTATTCTTCCCAAGAATATAATAATAATTGTCCCTGATTTTTGAGCCTGGACCATTCACCTAATTGGGCCATTACTCCGACACTAATCATGGTGCAACCTGGAGAGAATGAGTCTGACCTAGGGAATGCTTTTCCTTGATAGATGAACTTGGACAATTCACCTAACTGGGCCATTCATCTGGCACTAATCATAGTGAAACCTAGAGAGAATTAGTCTTCCCTAGGGAATGACTGTCTGGACCATTTCCTATGGAAATGTTTGTCCTGCACCAACCTCTAAAACAAACCATTATGTTGATGGGTCCTAGATCCCTTTAATCAACAACATGAACCAAACCCGCCACCGAGGCCCAATTAGACTCTGCAAAGTTTGATAGTGGAATGGTTCTCCAGATCTTGCGATCCGACCAATTAATCAATGGGTTTTACGTTTTCTTGCAAATGCGTCTCCTTCAGTTTGGAATTTCTCTTTTTTTATTTTCTCTTAGGTGGGACCGATATAAGATGGAAGCCGGTATAAACCAACTTGGAAACAAAATCAGAAAAGGTTCTAAATACTGGAGAAGAGGCTAAGCTTGGGATAACCCGTTGCTCAAGCATGTAGACAACGATCGTCTACCACATGTCTAGTACTAATACGTTAACCATGTGAGTAATCCAATTTCTGGCTGAGATACTAATTAGCAGAAGAAAACACGCATGTGATAAAATAACGGAAAGTAAAATAATTCACTTAACTCTAATCATCCATCACATAATAACACAATGATTCATCTTCATAATTAAAGAAGAGAACTGTAAAACATTTCATCAGATAAATAAACAATAGATTTAATAGCTCTTACTCGTTATAACATCCATCCATAAGACGAGATAGGAAATAGTTCTTCTCCATGTCCAATCATACATGCATTTGATGAATACATAAACTTGTCTCTGGTCCAGAAGGACTTCTCAATTCAAGGTAGCTCCAAAATAATTCTTAACAAAACCCCAAAAGAGAGTTTCTTGCAACAACCATCGACCCTTAACTAATCGATCAATGCTCTTATTTATAACATTAAATTAACTAAAAATAATGGTTAAAGTGAAGATAAGAAAAACAAAATTCGCCACGTGGCATTCTCTCCTAACAATTTGTCTAAGAGTCATCTCAAGATATCACTTTAAAAGGGTGACTCTTCTTGTACTCTGACCAGTTGACGAACAACTGCTTATAGGTGTTGGCATATGGGAACTTGTGCTGTTCAATTGGGGCTGCGTAAATCTCTCTTATCTCTATCACATGCGCCCGATACTTAACTAGGTTGGCACTCAACTGTTGCAGCATGACCTGAGCTTTGATCGGGTGTTCCATAAGCTGTTGCACCTGACCTGGCGTTGTGTCTGTCACCTTTGCTAGTTCTTCGGTCCATGATGAATCTTGCTTGGTGTGTGATTCAAATATGTCGCGCAAGTCGACAAAGTCATCGGGTGTACCAAACTCGGGGAGTCCGATATCTTTCATCACTAGATTGATCTTAATCCAATGTTTCTCGCACTTGGCCCATTTCTCTTGAATTTCTTGGTGTGGTTATCGAGACATTTTTTCCCAATACTCGGCTCATTTTTTTATGCGATCAAGACTGCTTTTGTTCAACAACCGAATTTCGTGTTCTTATTTATCTCAGCTTTGTTGGACTGCATCAATGTAGTGGACTCTCTCCATGGCTTGCTTCTCTTTTTCGTACCACCACTCCATATCCTTGCACGTCGCGAGCACCATGAGAGTATCTTCCTGGAGCTCAGCTATCCCTTTAGTGAATAGGTGTCGCTCGACTGTGAACTTGCTATAGGCCTCCTTGTGTTAGCACTAGAAGTCACCCTTAGATTGCATAGAAGGTAAGCCCAATACCCATCAGTTTATACAGTAAATGTAAATGAGTTTTGGGTGATCAATTGGAGAGGACTCAATGATAATAACATTCTAACTTAGAAATCTGGACTAGCATGCATAAGCAATTGAGGTCTGGAATCAACTTCAATCAGTAAGTTGGAGTAAGGGTGAATGGAGGGAAGACTTTGGTGAGGAGAGTGTAGAGGTCTGTTGTGGACATCGAGTCTTCCAACAGCCTAAGGAGGAAAAACTTAAACACAATATCCTCTTGAATTCAAATCTCAAAGAAACTGAAAGAAATTATAACAACACTATAATCAAACATTCATCATAATACCGTCACAAAATCCCATGTGAATCAGTCAATCATGAACTCTCTTAGTATCAGAGGCAAATAAGATGGAGCAAGAAAGATGACTTAGATTAACCAAGATGTCTAAAAAAAAAATACATAACCAGAGAACCAATGTTCTTCATAAAAATATTACAATAGCCGGGAGCCTAGCTCAACCATTCGACCTTAGCAAAATATCAAAACTGTCTATAAATACCCAGAAATGCTGCAACCAATAGGAGTGTGATCATACCACCACCTTCAAAGACTTCAGTCGGCGCCTGCTCTATTAGATTGTGCAAGTTTTCTCATGTTAGATGCGATCCAGGTGCAGTTATGTGCTTTACAGGAAAAATTGCCCATAAGGAAGCTTCAGATCGTCGGTGTGCCTTCATGGTTGTGCTTTGCAACACTTTCCATTTATGGGGTGAGATGAGGTCTCAACTATCGCCCCTAATATTCAATAACTACCTTCATTGGGATTAGGACATGGCCTGACACTCATGAATGTTTCCAGGCGGTTCCATACAATTTTTTCGAGTTAATCCCGACGTCTCGAGGCCAAGCAAATATTCTTCTGTGACCAATACAGACGCTTTCGGTTGTTGGCGCAACTCCTCTCCATCGCTCCATATTCAATGTAACCTAGGGCCATGACCCTATGCAATTGTGCGATTGCGGGTGCGACCAAGGGTGGTTTAAAAGAAAACTTCATTTTTCCCCGCAATTCACCATGAACCACCACGCGTCCCTTTCCAAAAAGCATGGTTCCGATTGCAGCCCGCCCTTGAAATTTTAAAACGCGCGCACCTTTCGACCTCGCAATGGAGCGTGACTGTTGATCTTGTGATCTGAGATGAGGCTTCCTGATCAACGATCCAACTCTGGCGCTTTAGATTGACAGATCAGATCTTCCCTCTTCGAATCAACGACTGAGATCTGCTTCACGAATCGGCCTTCGGGAATTTCAATTCTCAAACCACATTTCCCTCTAAGAAAAACCTCCAGAGCTGAGGATCTGATGACGCGTGGAAATCTGGATTTGGATGACCGAGATCCACTTCGGGTCTCTGAGACTTTGGGAAAATCAAAACTCAAATCTAGCTTACTTCTCCATGCGCTTTTACCCGGAGCTGTGGATTTGATGACACGTGCCTCTGGCTGATCAACGACTCAGATCCATTTCGAGCCTTTGGGACTTCAACCCTTCGAGATTTCTAAGCACTTCTCATTTCAAATCTCCCGAAGCTCATTTCCCCGAAGGCTTGGATAAACTTCCACCCGTCCCCATTAAGATCAACGACTCTATTCACTTCGGGGCCTTTTGTTCTGGCGCTAAAATTTGCGCAAGTTTTCACTCCCGAATGTCCGTGAGCCGCTGATCTGGACTGTTCCCAGAATCTTCGCTGCTGAAAGATTAAAAATGTCTTTTGCTTATGCTTCAATATCGAAACAAACTGTTTAAGAAAGCTATGCTTTGTGTTCATGGCTGCGACCTGCATGATCAAGGATTTGGACGACTGGCTGCGAATTGAGAAAATAGGGAGACTAGGGTGCACAAACGAACAAGGGAAAACATAAAGTGATTTTATCGGCGGAAGGGGGAAAAACTTCAAGACTTGGCCTACGAAAATGATAGAGAAAGGGAAAAACTACAAACTTAGGTAGAAACCAAAAACCCACAGGACTCTGACAAGTTCATGTGATAACATTTGGCTCCACAGCGGATGGCATGCTCCCTGCGAGTTGCCAAGAACCAGTAGTTCCAGTGCCTTAGCTGTTGGGTGATGGTGTTAG
>SNQJ01S0034305.1:11473-47507 GCA_010110895.2 Picea sitchensis | reverse complement strand
ACATTATATCTCAGAACCAGTTCAATGGTTATCTTCGATCCTTACATCTATCCTTTCATTCCTTAATCTGATGGCCAGGACTTAATCAAGCACTGTGATGGATGGCCACCATTTACTCCGGGTCTTCAGACTATTATTCTTACGCTATCCTTCCACTGTGTTTTGATCAACGGTCGTGAGTGCAACTGAACATCAGATCGACGATCGATATCCTTTCGTGTCTCTGGGCTTCAAAACTCCCAGGCCTCAACTTTCACTGTAGTATGATCAACGATTGAGAATAATCCCAAAGCAATCTTTTAGATCGGATGACTTATGTCTGCTTCGGGACTTAGGCGTTCATGACTTTGGAGGTTTCAAATAAACACTACTCCATTTTCCTCCGGAGTGATCACCTGTTGTGTAAGTCATCAACGGTGGAGACCGCTTGTTGTCAGTTGAACTTTCCTCTTACACTATCCTTCCACTATAGTTGATAGATGATCAGGAATTCTCTTGAAGTGATCTTTTAGATCAGATGTCTTGTGTCCACTTCGAGACTCCGAAATTCGAGACTTTGGGCAAGTGCTGGTGCTATATCTCCCAAAGAAAAACTCTCGGAGTGAAATAAGTTGCTTACGTCACGTGTTGACGTGTCACGATCCGAGTAGTTTCCACGTGTCACTCTGATTCGTGATTTTCATGTACCAGAAATGCCGATTCAACTTGACACTTGTCATTCTTTGACTGTGCCACATGTCCTTGCTGACGAAGACTGCTGACGTGGTCTGTCATAGATTCTTGCTAACGTCGACGTAGATATCCTGATGTGACACATGTTTTCATCTCCTTGATCTAACGGTCATGATAGTATCCGAAAGGTATCTCAGATCGACGGCTAAGAGAAACTTCAGGCCTTCGTCCTTTGGGACTTAAGGACTTTTGACATTCGTTCATGGTAAAACTACCGAAGCAATTCTTCCGGAGTGACGTAACTTGCTTACGTCACTTGTTGACATGGAATGAGTCAATTTCCTCTTGAAAGTTGTCATCATCTGATTATGCCATGTGTCTTTTCTAATGTGGTCTTCCATGCGTCCTTGCTGATGAGGTTCGGCGACGTGGATCTCCCACACGTCCTTGCTGATGTGGTCTGCTGATCAACAACCCTGATCCAATGATCCTCGTTACGTCCTTGAAATTCGACAGTCCTTATTCACTTTAGATTTTCGGGCTCTGGGTATTTCAAATCTCAAATTGACGGAGCATAATTTCCTCACATATTTAGATGCGAAGTGAAGGATATTCATTCGATCGGGATCTTAGATCAACGACTTGATCTGTTTGCAGTGCTGCTCTTTTGGCTTATCCTATCCTTCCACTTAGAATGATCCAACGACTGACCAAAGTTCACATGAATGAGATCTCAGATCTTACCTTGTTTATCCTATCCTTCCACTTTAACGCGATCCAATGACTGACAGGAATCGGGTTTGATACGACGGTTGACGGGAATTCACATAATGGAATTCTCAATCATTTTTCTCACTTATCCTGTACTTCCACTCAAAAGTGATCCAACGGTTGTGAAGATTCTTGAAGCAGATCCATGATCAAGAATGATTGTGCAACCACAATCTGCGAGTGTTTTAACTTGTCACCCAACTCCGCAATAGGAATATGTGCACTATTGGAGAGTCAACCATAATTGTTGATCTTCGAAGCTATAAGATCAGACGATCCTGACTAATTACGACATTGGAATAAGCGTGATGTTTAATTCTCCTTTCAATCTCTGCAATTCATCCCTACCGTAGATTTGGCTATTGTGCATCCGACGGTCACGATTTAATCTGAATTAAACTCATTGTTTGTTGGATCAACCGTAGTCGTAGATCTTTGAAGCTATGAGATCTAACGATCCAGATAGATTGCAAGATTTTAACTGACGAGTAGTTTAATTATTCTTTCGCTCCCCACAATTCATCCTTGCCGTTGATCTGGCTTGCAGATCAATGATCATGATCCTCCAACGATCCTCAATCCCACGGTCACTCATATTACCGTCGTCTGTTATATGAGATGATCACCACCGTCAATTTCCTTGATCGGACGACTGCTGAGACTTCTCACCTTTTACTGTGCAATGGTTGACTTCTCAATATTTCCAACGATCCCGATGATACTTCTGCAATGCACTTCTTCCTTCTGAGCTTTGATATTCATTCGCTAACCCTCCTGAGATTTTATCATAGGATTGTTGATCCTATCATGATCAACAATAATACAAAATTTCTTCATACTGTTCGCTTCTTCTAATATACTATGCAATGCACTTTTCCTTTTGAGCTTTGATCTTCATACTGTTCGCTCGTCCTCCCGAGCTTGCATTTTCGATCTCTGCATACTGTTTGACATCTTCTGCTAACTGATATACTGTTGACATCAATGAAAATCTCATGTGTGGTAATTAATCATTAACAATAGATCATCACATAGACTATTGACATCAATGACGATATGTCCAACAATCTCCTGCTTTGTCATTAAGGGAAACATACTAACTTCATATACAAAACTCCCCCTGTGATGATTCTTTCCTCTTATGAAGTTTTGATGCTTTCCTCTTATGAAGTTTTCTCTCCCCCTTTAACATCAATGGCAAAGGGTTTTTTCTCCTGTGGTAAAGCTCTGTATGTTACTGACCAGAATCTGAACTTGGGTAAGTCTTTCTTCAGTCATGTTCTGCCTGCAATAGCTGAATGACTCCCCCTATCAATATGCCCTCTCTCTGCTTCTGACTACTCTCCCCCTTTGTTTCTGAAAAGGTAGCTCTTCTTGACAAGGTTTCTTCCCTTGTTAATTTACTAACTTCTTATGTTAGTTGATTGGGTTGGTTCATGTTTGCGAAAGTGACCGGTCTGGAATCAAAACTCTAATTGACTCAGTCCTTATTGATTGGTTTGAGCGATTTATTTTACCATGCAGAAACCCATATGGAATCCATAAGGTATGAATGCCCGCTTCTTATCTTTTACCAGAGTAGAATTGTAACCTTGCAGGATGGTCTGGTAGCAAATTTCTCCCACTACTAAATGATCAGGAACATACACAGGTAAAAGGTGTGGTGCTCTGGTGGCTCCGAAAACCTTGATGTAGGTATCATGCTCATCCAGGTAGCAGTGGCCTACCTTTGATATCATTTTTTGTCCGCAACCGACAGTCTTGGAAACTATTTCTTAAAAAACATTAAATAAATGCGCACAATGAATTTATCGCAGATGAGGGAGTAGGATTTTTGTAACTGTTCTCCCATAATATGTCGAAATATACATGGACCAGGAGTTCTGAGGCATGCCAACTCAAGTTCATTCCGACAAAGGCATTTCTGGCATAGATGATGTCCAACAAATAAGAATCCATGTAGAAGGATGGAGTTTCTCCTTCGTTCGGCATTTGAGCCCGTTGAATGTAAATGCTCAGTTGCTTTGAAATGATGGCACACAAGTTAAAACCTCTCCCCGAAATGACTACAGTGTAATATAGAGGCATCCATGCCTCTAAAAACCTGGAACAATATTTCTCCCCATACAACTGACAAATGAGGGACATTAGGTAGATATACGACTCTCTTAAGTTGGCCGTCAGGTACCAATCGGAGCTTCGATTGGTGTATTTTTTATCCTCTCTCCACCATGAATCCCTCACCTTGCTGGTGTCATGTTTCTCATAGAAGTTTATCACAAAATCATTGTTCAATCGCTCCTCTGGGTTTTTGAGCTTGTAGTAATTCTGCACCTCTACTGGAAGAAAGATGCCGACACACTCGCCATTGTCGTTATTAATCAAACATCTTTGTGTGTCCGTGTGGTCGATAAGCTACTTTAGGAGTTCTATGCAGGGGAATACTGGAGTTCTGCTCGCTACCATGTGCAGGTATGACCTTCGAATATTCGGAAAAACTTCATCATCGAGCTTTCTCATATCGGGGTCACTGTGCGGCGTATATTCGGGGAATTCTTTCTGCTTGATCTTCTTGAAGAGTTTTCCCCAGTGTGAGAGTACTTCCTTGGTCCAAATGCTCACCTCTGTGTCTCCAAAGGTCGGAGACTGAGTGAAAATATTCTTGGTGGATGTCCTGATGACTGGTTCCAGTCTTGGAGAGAATTCTAATTGCTTTGCTGGCCCCGGGGACGAGCCTTCTCTTGCCTTTGATTATTTCATCTTGGACACCCTCGATGATCGCCTAGTACTTGGTTTCTTTGGAGGCATTGTTCCTGCAATCAAAATCAATACTTTAAACATGCCTATAGAGTAAAACCGGATAAAAAATGTATGAAGTGAATCATAAAAATCCACAGACTGGTACATACCTGTAACGCTTGCTAAATCTGTTGTTTAATACTCACGGGATCTTGGAAGCTTTTGAATTGCTCGTCTCCTCTTTTGGATGCTTTGAACTCCTTTGCGCACAAAAAGGTCTAGTTTATGAATAACGCGGAGGGATTTAAATGGGGAAAAACCTATCGTGTCACTTCAAACAATTAATTCGGGTCATGAGTGAAAATCAAACGTAATTTGCCGCCGAATCTCTGCAATTCAATATATCATGGGTTGATCACGTAGGCATAGAGGGTGATGCATCCTATCTGTAATTTCAAACGATTGATTTGATCCACACACAAATTAATAACTAATGCGAGATTTGGAATTAACTAGTTCTTTAAATTCTTTGAATCCAACGTATCTTAGCACTAAAGTGTCCCATCGTGTCGCTTTCTTAGTGGACAGATCGAGGATCGATGATGCGTGGTGAATGTTTTCATTGGTATCCTCTTGATAAGAACTTCTGACTTCGATCAATTTCGTCGTATGGTGCTGACATGGAAAAAATAACTCCGGGTGCGACTTGGGTTTCAGGAATTGATAATGACTGAAGGGAAAACTAGATTGTATTTTTATCCAATTAGACACGTGGTCGATGAGGGCAGGTGGTTTGATCGTGTATATCAGACAGAGTCGGGGTTTCAAAAAGATGTGTGTGTTAAAATAAACCTGGGATTTCCGATGCCGCAAAGGTATCGGAGTTCGGCGATCGGGGGAAAACTATTACATTTTCTACAAACTTACTTTCTTAAAAACTCGCCGATGCCGAAATGCTTTGGGGATCGGCGATCAACGATATCCTTGTGTAATGCTTGCTGTGAAAGAAAGCTTCCTTTTTCCGAAGCCGATGATCGGTTCTCTACGACTATGGTTTTCCCGAGTGTTTTTCTTTTATCTTAACAACTTTCCGATGTTGAATTTGGACGCATCGGGTGAATCGTTTTAGCTGTTGATTCTTGTCGAAATGTTAAGCCTTTTAAGTTGTGGGTTTTCATAGTTTCAAGTAAAATTTTAAAGACTTAATGAGAGTAAAAATGGTAAGAAAACACAATATTTTCACAATGAAGACGAATCAAATAGTGCAAAAACATCAAGTGGTACCCAAAAAGTAAAATTTGACATAGAGTTTTAGAGTGTATTGAGTGCTCAACAAATGACGACTTACTGGGCGAAAGCAGAATCTCTGTTCCTCCTTCAGGTTCGACTGATGCAAAAGCTGGTGGATAACTTAACTGTTTTTTTAATCTAGAGCCTCTTTTTACCTTTGCATTTGAAATTCTCTGGTTGATTCTTCCGGGTCTGCTTGTGGGGTTTTCAACCTTTATTCCTCCTTCATTTCCTATAACCCTGAATCATGCCCTTTTTACAAAAATCTAGTAAAGTTTTCACTGGCATGGAGCCTTTAGTTACCTTTACTCACTTGATACGGTGTTTCTCCGCTGCCAGTGAGCTTCCATAGCCCCGACGTAGTCACTTCGACATCACAGACCTTGCTCCGCTGCCAAGGAGAGTCCATAGCCCCGACAGAGTTATCTGCATACCATCTCCTACTGTTCACTCATTTGATAAAGTCAATTGTATTTCGACAGAATGCCCTGAGCGAGTGGGAGAGGATGACGTCTGTTATTTTGAAAAATGAGATGGTTAAGGTGAATCCTTTGCTAGCCTTGTCTTCGGGGTTCATGTAKTCCTTTTCAGATTATCATATTTCCCTTAAGGTTCTASTAGACCATTGGGCAKACACTTTTTCATTTCTCCCAAGTTGTTCATTTGCGYGGGTTAGATAGAGGACCCCTCGAAACAACCRCAGGTTCCTCGACGCTTCTTGTGTTGTATGTGAGCGATGAGTTAGGAACAGAGTTCGCTATGTCGCATGATTTTAGGTCAACCATTGTATTTCTAAACAAAACCTTCAAAAGTAAAAAAATAAAGCAACAAAAGAAAGAAAAAAATGCATTTTGCAAATTGACCTAGCTAAAACCAAAATCATGAAAACACGCACATTTTTTTTTTTTAATGAAAATATTGTTTTAGGGATTGGCCATTTACTGGGAGGGCGTCAGGGTCCTCCCTCATATTCTGTAACCGATAAGTGTCTGCCCCAATCTTCTCGACCACCTGAAAAGGTCCGAGCCATAGATTCTGAAACTTAGAATGTTTGCCTTTAGGCTTGTTTGCTCTGTTCGATTTCAAGACTAAGTATCCTACTTCAAAATTCTTCTCTTTAGCCTTATGCTTGTCAAACCATATTTTAACGATCTGCTGGCGGGCTACAAATTTTGATTTTGATTTTTCCCTTTCTTCTTCCAGCATGAGAAGAGTGTCAATTCTTTGTTGTATGACTGATGAAGGTTGTCCTCTGGAATCTTGGGCAAGTTGAAGAGATGGAAGATAAATCTCGTTCAATAGAATGGATTCCTGCCCGTATACTAGAAAGTATGGGGAATTTCCTATAGCTTCCTTGGGTGTGACTCTATCTTCCCATAAAGCATTGTGGAGTAAATTATGCCAATTGCTTTGGTTATCTGCAATCGTTTTCTTCAATATCCTTACTAAGTTCTTATTAGTTGATTTTTCCACTTTGTTTCCCTGTGGATAATAATTTGCAGAGTATCTAATTATGATTCCTTTGTCTAGTGCAAACTCTGTTAATAAGGTGGAAGAAAAATAAGCTGCATTATCGAAAACAAGAACATAAGGGACACCAAACCTTGTAATTAGTTGTTGTTCTATGAATTGGATTACCACCTTCTCATTTAGATGGGTCAGAGGAATGGCTTCTACCCATTTCGTGAATTAATCAGTGGTAGTAAGTATGTACTTGTGTTGTTTTGAAGAGCTTGGTGTAATTTCTCCTATGATGTCTAACCCCCATTGCTCAAAAGGCCTAGAAACGGTCACTGGTTGGAGTCAGACTGCTGCTCTCTTCTCTCTCCCAATGCTTATTTGACAAGTTTTACAGTTCCTAGCGTAAGTGTGAGCGTTCTTGAACAAAGTGGGGCAATAATAGCCAACTCTCAGTATCTTATGAGCGGTGGTGTCTCTTGCAAAATTTCCACCGACGGGGCCGTCATGGAGCTCCTTCAAAACTTTGTCTGCATCTTCACGTTTGAGACATCTTAAAAGTACCCTGTCATAATTAACCCAGAAGAGTGCCGAATTTATGAGGCGATATTGTGCAAATTTTAACCTAAGAGCTCTCCTTTCTCTGGGGTTTAGGTCTTCTGGGCAAGTCCCATGATGCAGAAGATAAGTCGATTTCTCATACCAAGACTCTTGTGATGGGGAGATGTATGAAGCTTCACCACACCATAATGCCATTTCATTTTCCCATCCAGAGTCTTCATTCACTTGGTCTTGAGCCTTAGCTGGCAGTTTGCATAATCCTTGTCCTTTAACTAGTTTAGCAGGTTTTATATCTAGATCGAATTCTTGGACCACTTCCATCCAATTCCCTTTTCTATCCCCCATATCCTATTGAGTAAATAGGGATCAGACTACGGGGTGAGGCATGATTACTTTGGTATGTTTCTTGAGGATGTAAGATCTGAAATGTTTTATTGCTTTATAAACTGCATAAGCATGTTTATCTATTGCAGGATAATTCAGTTCATCTCCTTGGAGGTTAGTACTCATGAATGACACCAGAGCCTCGTTGTTGTCATCATCCTTCTGATTCATAATCATAGCTAACGATTGATCGGAGGCGAAAGTATAGAGGAAGAAATCTCTATTAAAATTGGGACTTCTTAACACGAGGGCTTGATATATAATAGTTTTAATATTGATGAAGGCATCCTTTCATTCATCGTCCCACTTAAATTCAACATCTTTGTGGATCATTTTTTGTAATGGTCTGACAGTCTCGGCGAAATCGGGTGTGAACTTCCTTACAAAATTGATTTTCTCGAAGAAGGATTGCATTGTATTTTTGTTGTGAGGCAATGGGAGATGAGTTATAGCTTTGACTGGCTTAGGGTCTATGCGAATTCCTTCTTGGGATACAATATGACCTAATAGCTTTCCTTCTTCTACACCAAATATAGTTTTCTTAGGATTTAAAGATATACTGTATTTTCTACATCTTTCGAAAATCTGGGTTAAGTGTTGGATGTGCTTCTCTCTGTTCTTTGAATACACAGTCACGTCGTCCAGATACACTACCACACACTTGTTGATTAGTCCTCAAAATGATACGTCCATGGCCCTCTGGAAAGTCGCTCCTGCATTGATTAGACCGAAGGGCATGCGTTTGTAAGAGAAGGTTCCCCACTTGGTGCGGAAGGTAGATTTTATATGGTCTTCCTATGAAACTAGAACCTGGTTGTAACCTAAGAAACTGTTCAATAGAGAGAAAATATCAAATCCAGACATGGTTTGCAAGAGTTTCTCCATTGGTGGGTCTGGGTAGTTGTCCTTTTCTGAAGCTCTATTGAGGTTCCTAAAATCTACGCATAAGCGTATTTCTCCCGACTTTTTCGTCACAGGAACCAAATTTGCTACCCATGCGAAGTGTCTAACTTGAAAAATGATCTTGGCATCGAGTAGTTTCTTTAACTCATGACACATGAGAGGTTCCAGGGATGAGTGGTACTTTCAAAGCTTCTATTGGAAGGGTTTCACTTCGAGTTTTAACAATATAGTGTGTTGAATGATATGGGTATCGCAAGTTTTCAGATATCAGTAGGACCACGCAAAGACATCTTGATATTGTATGAAGAGTTTGAGATAGGCCTTTCTTTCCTCCTTAGATATTGTCTTACCGAGATTTACATTCTTGGGGTTTTTCAGAGTTCCTAGATTTATAGTTTCATGCATGGGACAAGAACTACCAGTCTTCGCGTTTTTGGGCCCCTTAAATCGTTTTTTCAGGTCAAAAAGATTTTCTAAATTAGATATCCCCTTTGGGATTGTGTGAGACTTCGATTTGTCAGCTGGTTGACCTGTCCGAGGATCAGGGTTTGTTGATTATTCCTGGAATACTTCATCATCAATGGCCAAGTCTTTGAAATTATCTTGGTTAGTCAGAAATTTTATGATCTGTTCATCCCCTTCAAATACCTTCTAATTAGAAATGTTGTTAGGCACCGATGGTTTGTAGAGTAGTTCCACAGTGAACTGAGAGGCTTCGTAATATTCTAAGGGTGACGACCTTGAAGCAGTCGTGGCCAGGGAATCAACAAGGATATTCTTTGCTCCGGGGATCGTTGTAATATTGAAATATTTAAAATTCTCTATTAACCTATGCAATTCCTGTTGATAATTATTTAGGTGCGGGGAATTACAATGTATAGTATTCCTTACTTGTCTAACGATAATCTTATAATCTCTGAAAACCTTCAATTCCTTGACGTTTAAGTCTATGGATTTCTTTAACCCTTGTACTAGAGATTCATACTCTGCGGTGATGTTTGTGCATTCAAACTCAAGTCTACATGACAGGAAATGATGTTTACCTTTTGGATCAATGAGGATGCACCCTGCCCCAGACCCTTCCTGTGATTTAGATCCATCAAAGTATATGGTCCAAATTTGCGAGTGAAGGTTATCCGTTTCCTCTCTCTTATCAATTTATTTCTCTCTTACCTTTCGTTCCTTGATTTCTAGCACAGGTTCTTGATAAAAGAGGGTTTCCTCTGTCGGTATCGACGATTTCTCTTGAAACACCATTTCAGAATTTTGAGTGAGAGGGACATCAGATGAGAGGGGGGAGAAGTTTTTGAAGTAGGAATCACAGGAATAATTGCCTAAAATAAGGAAATATGTCAATGAGGGTTCGTTCAGGGTTTCTAGGTTAGTGACAATATGTTTCAGATACCTTTCCCTATCAATTCTGATCATATTTGTGTATCCCTTTAATGGTAACCAAAGGTGTGCCCAATCTGTACTAAAGTATCCATTTAACTTCTCAGACCAATCTTGTCTTAGTAGTAACCCATAAGCTTCCTTGATGTCTACTATAATGATGTCAATCACTTGCAAAAACTTAGGATGCGGCTCTATTTTGATCATTATGTATTTGAGTTCTCCCATGACCTTTACCCGGGTTCTGTTTAGTTGTATCACATGTTTATCACTCTTGAGAGGAATTGTGTTTATTTTTTTACAGATAGACAGTGGCATAATGTTAGAGGATGCTCCTAAATTGACCAAACAATTATGGAGGTTCTTGTTGAAGACTTCAAATGTTAAAAGGAAAGGTGGGACAAAGGGTCTTCCCCTCTTATCTTTAGAGAAAGTGTTCACAATTGGTTTATTCCCTAGGTATTTGGGGATTGGATTTCTTCCTGGGTCAGTGCTTGTCATAGAATTTTATACTGATTTCAAAGCATGTAACAAGAAGTCCTTTTGCTAAGGGATCCTACAAATGTCCATGATTGATATATTGGCCTTCAACTTCTTCAAATATTCAACTATGTTGTAATTGAGCTTAGGCGATTCTTGTGTATGGATATTTATAGGGTTTCTTCGGGGAGCGAAAGGTGCTTTCAGGTGGTTAGGAACTGTCTTTCCCATCGAAGCTTGGGTAGTAAAAAGATATTTTGGGACAGGTGGACCCTTACTGCACGTTTGCACAATCGATACCTTTGTGGGTGGTTCTTGAGGCTCAAATAAGTCATCAGAATGCACGATTAGGTCATGATCCCATATCAGCATCGATGTATCTTCTGGTGGATCAATCTCTTCCCGATCAACAACATTCATAACTGAACTGCTTGGTTGTTCGGTTAGGGAGACTTCGTCTAGAAACCGATTGGCCATCAAATTCATGGAATGCACCCATTGAGGGCAGTCTCTTTTGGAGTGGTTTTCCTGGTGACAAGTATAGAAAGAATCAGATGATACATTTCCTAGATCGATATTTAAGTTTCCTGGGGGAGGTTCAATTGATTTAAATAGTGGGTTCCTTTTAAAGAAAGGATTATAGGGCCTTTGGCCTTGGTTTCCCTCCCCTCCACTCCTTTTCATGTCTATGATCTCATTTGATAACTTATTGACCATGCATTGTAGGTCTTCTATGTCTCCATTACCCTTTTCGGGAACTTGTTCAGCTTGTTTCCCTGGCGGTCTAGTCAAAAGGAGTCCTCTCCTAGGAGGAGGTTGGAATTATTTTTTAGCTAATGAGACTTGATCTTATTTACACTCTTTCATTTGGAACTCTATCGTTTTGGCTTCTTCAAAATTCTCACCAGGGTTCATTTGGAAGCCCTCTTCACAAACATGGAAATAGAAGTTGGGAGGGCATTATCGTATACTTCGATTTGCAACTCCTGGGTAGGTTTAGCTTCGGGATGGAATTTGTTCAAAATAGTTGTGAATATTTGATTGGAATATTTAACCCTTTCTTTAGAACTCACGGTGGCAGCAAAAAACTCAGCCATCAGAGCTCCCTTGGTAGTTTCTTCTGCAAATTTATTCAAGAAGTCTTTCTAAAACTTCGTCCAACTAGTTATGGATCCTACGTGTAAGGGTAAGTTGAAATACCACGTGGAAGCCGAATTCTCAAAAGTGTAGGGGTACAACCTGCAAACTACATCTTCATGCTGGACATTCATCAGTCTGATATCCAATATGAATTTCTCGATATGATCTTCAGGCAATCTCGAGGTCTCGGGATCAAACTTAGGAAGTAACTTCTCTGGATGTCGGGGAAGGTTATGGACTCGCCCTGGGATGGCCAAAGTGTCTCTGGCCAACCAAAGTTGATTGTTCTGTGGTGGGTTTCCCCTTTCTTCCTCGTTGTCGTTGTTGTCTTTCATATCTTGAGATCCTGAGTTAAACTCCTCTTCTTCCGAAAAATCATCCAACTCAGAGACATCTTCGGCTGGCGTTTCGGGGATTAGATTTAGAGGTTGTTTGATTTCAGTGATTGTGAAATCTATTAGGTCTTCTACTGTGTGAAAAAAAAACCTAGTCAGGGGTGTCGACCACTGGTCTGCTTATTTTTTGTCTTCGAGGAAGTATCGGAGCTAAGGACAACACACCGATCTGTCGGGTGTATGCTCTAGTGATTCTTCTAAATTGATTTAATTCCTCATGAGGAAGAGAGTAAGGTATGTCAGGGAACAAGCGATCATCCTCGGGCTGGGGTGAGTTACTCGTTTCAGGAGTACTCAGTGTGTGTGGGATGTCTTGGGAATGACAAGCTATGCATGTGGGCTGTTTTGAATCTACAGGTTGTTTGAAATATTATGTGAAATATGTATTCAACCATTTAGTCTCAGGCCCTCCTTTTAGCGCCAATTCTATTGATGGGTCCTAGAAATCCATTTACTCAACAACAAGAACCAAACCCACCACTGAGGCCCAATTAGACTATGTAATGTTTAATAGTAAAATGGTTCTCCAGATCTTGCGATCCAACCAATTAATCGATGGGCTTTACGTTTTCTTGCGAAGGCGCCTCCTTCAGTTTGGACTTTCTCTTTTTGTATTTTCTCTTAGGTGGGACCGATATAAGATGGAATCCGGTATAAACCAAATTGGCAACAAAACGGGAAAATGTTCTAAATACTGGAGAAGAGGCTGAGCTTGGGATAAGCCATTGCTCAAGCATGCAGACAACGATCGTCTACCACATACCTAGTACTAATACGTTAACTGTGTGAGTAATCAGATTTCTGGCTGAGATACTAATTAGCAGAAGAAAACACACATGTGATAAAATAACGACAAGTAAAATAATTCACTTAAATCTAATCATCTATCACATAATAACATAGTGATTCATCTTCATCATTAAAGAAAATAACTCTAAAACATTGCATCATATAACTTAACAATAGATTTAATATATCTTACTCATTATAGCATCCATCCATAAGACGAGATACGAAATAGTTCTTCTCCATGTCCAATCATACATGCATTTGATGAATACATAAAGTTGTCTCTGGTCCAGAAGAACTTCTCAATTCAAGGTAGCTCCAAAATAATTCTTAACAAAACCCCAAAAGACGGTTTCTTGCAACAACCATAAACCCTTAACTAATCGGTCAATGCTCTTATTTATAACATAAAATTAACTAAAAATAACGGTTAAAGTGTAGATAAGAAAAACAAAATTTTCCACGTGGCGTTCTCTCCTAATAGTTTGTCTAAGAGTCATCTCAATATATGACTTTAAAAGGGTGACTCTTCTCATACTCCGACTAGTTGATGAACAACTCCTCGCAGGTGTTAGCATATGGGAACCTGTGCTGTTCCATCAGGGATGTGTAAATCTCTCTTATCTCTATTGCATGCACCCAATACTTAACTAGGCTGGCACATAGGTTGTTTCAGCATGGCTCAAGCTTTGATCGGGTGTTCCATAAACTGTTGTACCTGACTCGGTGTTGTGTCTGTCACCTTTGCTAGTTCTTCGGTCCATGATAAATCTTTCTTGGTGTGTGATTCGACTATGTCGCACAAGTTGACAAAGTCTTCGGGTGTACCAAAATCGGGGAGTCTGATATCTTTCATCACCCGATTGAGCTTAATCCAGTGTTTCTCGTACTTGGCTCATTTCTCTTGAACTTCTCAGTGTGGTTCCCGAGACATTTTTTCCCAATACTCGGTTGATTTCTTTATGCGATCAAGACTGCTTTCGTTCAACAACCGAATGTCGTGTTCTTATTTATCCCGGCCTTGTTGGACTACACCAATGTAGTCGACTCTCTCCATGGCTTGCTGCACTTTTTCGTACCACCACTCCATATCCTTGCATGTCGTGAGCGCCATGAGAGTATATTCCTCAAGCTCAACTATCCCTTTAGTGAATAGGTGCCGTTCGACTATGAAATTTCTATAGGCCTCCTTGAATTCACTCCTTAAGTACACCACGACCTGTGTGGTGTCATGATAGTACTTAGGAAAGTGGCGCAAATGTTCTAGTTCTTTCAGGGTGGTGACCAACTCTCTTTCATCTATTTTATCTCTGTTCAGGGTGGCATCTGTGATTTCCATCCCTACGCGGATGAGCTCGAACGTCTTAGCACGTTCTGTGTTGATAAGATGTTCCTCAGTAATGATGGGGATGGAGCGATCTAAAGTAATCCTCCTCTTCTTGGTGGTTCTCTGTACGATAGCCTTCTTCCTTCGATCATAAGATATGGCATGTATGTCGACTACCTCATCCACCTATTCACGAATCTACTAATCCCATCATGTGAGTGTGTTTCCCATACTTCTGCTGGTGTATACTTGTTCAAGGTTGGGTTCTTGAACTTCCTCATTATGCTCCAAAGGTCCAACTTCTATTTGTCACTCATTGGGAGTTTGATTACCAAGTGAAATAGAGGCGTCGAGGATAGAATCAATACTTACTTGTTCATCGACCGTTGAAGCACCAATTTCCTATTGCGAGACTTCCTCCTTTGGGTCGTCCAACCTTGACTCGTTCTTCAGACTATCTATTTGAGTCTCCAGCGCATCGACAATTTTAGTGTCTAGGATGCTCTCGACTTCCTTTTCTTTCTGTGGGACCTCCTAGGTTTGGACCTTGGGAAGAGGAGAAGATGTATTCTCAGGTCCCTTTTCTTCTTTGATATGCACAGGGGCCCCAAGAGATATCTTCTGGCTCTCATCATCATCATAGATTTTTATTAACTCGCGGAGGGGGTCTGGTGCACTTGTCTCCACAGATACCCCGACTGTCTTCGACTGAGCTGAAATACCTGTCGGTGATCTGATCGGTGGTGTTGTAAATTCAAGGTTGTCTATCCTGGAGATTTCATTGATGTCTATCAGTTTAGGGACGTTTGGGCCTCTGGATTTCAACTGGGTCATCGACAGGGAGTGCTGGAATCCTGATGAGGTCCGTATTATCTCGCATGTGATCCATTATCCACTAGGATTGTTCATACATGAGTAACCCTCTTTATCACACATCTTAAGCCTCGAAGAAATTTCTTTCTTATATCGGGACTACCAGGGGAATCTCTGCTGCCTCAGCTGCTATCATTTCTTCTCTGGCCCTGAGGACTTCTTGAGCCAATTGTTCTAGGTTTTCCGCTTGTTCGTCCAGACTCATGGATTTGAACTTGGTCATCCTAGGATTGGCCATCCTTGCCACAAATTCATCCCAATATTGAGCGTTTTCCTTGAAGACATCATCTTCAAACCTGTCATGGGCGTATGGCCAACATGAAGATACTTGCGATGCGTGCTTGAAAACTAGACCCCTTGGGTCATTTTTGCGAAAGCGGTTGGTCTAGAATCAAAACTCTAATTGACTCAGTCCTTCTTGCTTGTCTTGAGCAGTGTCTTTTACCATGTAGAAACCTATATGGAATCCATAAGGTATGAATGACCGCTTCTTATCTTTTACCAGAGTAGCATTGTAACCTTGCAGGATGGTCTGGTAGCAGATTTCTCCCACTACTAATCGATCAGGAACATACCCAGGTAAAAGGTGTGGTGCTCTAGTGGCTCCGAAAACCCTGATGTAGGTATCACACTCATCCAGGTACTAGTGTCCTACCTTTGATATCATCTTTTTGGCCGTAGCCGACAGTCTTGGACACTCTTTCTTGAAAAGCATAAAATGAATGCGCGCGATGAATTGATCGGAGATGAGGGAGTAGGATTTCTTATACCTGTTCTCCCATAAGATGCCGAAATATACATGGACCGGGAGTTCTGAGGCGTGCCAACTCAAGTTCATTCCGACAAAGGCATTTCTGGCGCAGATGACGTCCAACAAATAAGAATCCATGTAGAAGGATGGATTTTCTCCTTCTTTCGACGTCTGAGCCTGTTGAATGCAAATGCTTAGCTTCTTTGAAATGATGGAATCCCAGTAAAAACCTCTCCTCGAAATGGATATAGTGTAAAATAGAGGCATCCATGTCTCTGAAAACCTGGAACAATATTTCTCCCCATACAACCGACAAATGAGGGCCAATAGGTAGATATATGGCTCTCTTAAGTTGGTTGTCGGGTACCATCTGGAGGTCCAATTGGTGTATTTTTTATCCTCTCTCAACTATGGATCCATCACCTTGTTGGTGTCGTGTTTCTCATAGAATTTTATCACAAAATCGATGTTCAACCTCTCCTCCAGGTCTCTGAGCTTGTAGTAATTCTGCACCTCTACTGGAAGAAAGACCCTAACACAATCACCATTGTCGTTATTAATCAAACATCTTAGTGTGTTCGTGTGGTCGATAAGCCACTTCAGAAGTTCTATGCAAGGGAATACTCAAGTTCTGCTCGCTACCATGTGCAGGTACGACCTTCAGATATTTGAAAAAAAATCATCGTCGAGCTTTCTCTTATCAGGGTTGTTGTGAGGGGTATATTCGAGGAATTCTTCCCGCTTGATATTCTTGAAGAGTTCTCCCCAGTGCGAGAGTACTTCCTTGGTACCAATGCTCGCCTATGTGTCTCCAAAGGTTGGAGGCTGAGTAAAAATATTCTTGGTGGATGTCCTGATGACTGGTTCTGGTCTTGGAGTGAATTCTAATTACTTCACTGGCCCTGGGGACGAGCCTTCTCCTGCCTCTRATTCTTTCAGCTTGGATGCCCTCGRCGATCGCCTAGTACTTGGTTTCTTTGGAAGCATTGTTCCTGCAATCGAAATCAATCCTTTAAGCATGTGTATAGAKTAAAACCAAATAAAAAAGTATGAAGTGAAGCATAAAAATCCATAGAYTGGTACATACTTGTAACACTTGCTAAACCTGTTGTTTAATACTCATGGGATCTTGGAATCTTTTAAATTGCTCGTCTCACTCCTATGGATGCTATGAAATCCTTTTCTCACAGAAAGGTCTAGTTTATGAATAGCTCGAAGGGATTTAAATGAGGACGAACCTATCGTGTCGCTTCAAACAATTAATTCAGGTTATGAGTGAAAATCAAACAAAATATGCTGTTGAATATCTGCAATTCAATCTATCGTGGGTTGACGGAGGAGGTGAGGAGGGTGATGCATCCTATCTGTAATTTCAAGCAGATTATTTGATCCATCCATGAATTAATAACTAATGCGAGATTTGGAATTAATTAGTTCTTTAAATGCTTCGAATCCAACGTATTTTAGCACTAAAACGTCCCATCGTGTCGCCTTCTTAGTGGATAGATTAGGGATCGACGATGCGTGGTGAATGTTTTCGTTGGTATCCTTCTGATAAGAAATTCTGACACCAATCGATTTCGTCGTATGATGTTGACGTGGAAAAACTAACTCGGGGTGCGACTTGGGCTTCGAGAACTGATAACGACTCAAGGGAAAACTAGATTGTATGTTTATCCAATTTGGAAAAGACACATGACCAATGAGGACAAGTGGTTTGATCTTGTATATCAGATGGAATCGGGGTTTCAACAAGATGCATGTGTTAAAATAAATCTGGGATTGCCGATGCCGAAAAGGTATCGGAGGTCGACGATCGGGGAAAAACTATTACGTTTTCTACGTATTTACTTTCTCAAAAACTCACCGATGCCAAAATGCTTCGGGGATCAACTATTGGTGATATCCTTATGTAATGCTTGTCGTTAAAGAAAGCTTCCTTTTTCTGAAGTTGATGAAGGTCGGTGCTCGACGACTGCGGTTTTCTCGAGTGTTTTTCTTTTATCTTAACAACTTTCTAATGCCAAATTTGGATGCATCGGGTGAAATGTTTTAGCTGTTGATTCTTATCGAAAAGTTAAGCCTTTTAAGTCGTGCGTTTTCATAGTTTCAAGAAAACTTTTAAAGAGTTAATGAGAGTCAAAAAGGTAAGAAAACACAACATTTTCACAATGAAGACGAATCAGACAGTGCAAAAATATCAAGTGGTACCCAAAAAGTAAAATTTGACATAGACTTTTAGGGTGTGTTGAGTGCTCAACACATTCTTCAAAACTGCTCACAATCATGAACTTCGAAAGAATGACTGCCCGACGAGGCAAACCATTCTACTTGACCACTACTCAGAGTGACTGCCAAGAATAATGACTGTCCTAGACCATTCCCCCACACTGTACACTAGGGGAATCACTATCTACGGTACATCAACAATCTATCCGACTATTTTCATTACGAAAATGACTATCCGATCTGGACCATTTTTCGAACTGGAAAGTGACTGTCCGTCATAAATCTCGAACCACTTTTTGGACTAGAAAATGATTGTCCATAAATCAATAACATATCAGTTCTCCCTCCCAACGTGGGAGTAATCACTTCGTTTTCCAATAAGGAAGTCGTCTCCATGAGCTCCAAATTGTCCCTTAAGTACACACACTTTTCGTCTTGGACAAAGGCTTTACCAAAATACCTTCTATCTGCTCATCTATGGAGATATATTCGAGATCCACTTCTCTCTTCTAGACTTTATCACATAGAAAATAATTCTTGATCTCAATGTGCTTTGACCTGTCATGGAACACTAGGTTCTTTGAAAGCTTCACACAATTCTGATCATCACAATATATCACGGTCGAATCCAACACTTGATCAGACAGTCCAGAAACCAACTTATGGAGCCACACTACTTCCGTACAAGCATCATAAATTGAAATATACTCTGCTTCTGCAATGATGAGTGCAATAAACTTCTATTTCCTGCTAGCCTATGACATCATGGAAAAGCGCAAACTGAAACATATCCAAGTAGCACTTCTTCTGTCATTTTCACTCCCTACCCAATCTGAATCGATAAATCCATGCAACTATATATCATAACTTAAACGTCCCACAAAACAAATATCTGACTGAGTATTCTCCAAATACATTAACAAGCCAATCAATTGTCGATACAAAGATAGGTCTACTAGATTAGAGTCTCTCAAATTCTTCAGATCTGTCATCATGGGAGTTTTCCATGGATTTGCATTCCATCATCCTAGACTTCTGAAGAACCATTTCAATATACTTCCTCTGTCATAGGAAGTTTTCACCATGCTTCTGTTGTACATGAGAGGCTCTGCACCAAGTGTTATTGAATACATACAAGGTATTCTTTGTAAACGTTTTGAACCTACATAGAATAGATCTAGATAGAAAATAACACACACATTGCAGAGAGAAATTTAGAAAGAAGAAGCAAGCGAGAAAGGATGGAAGAATTCTAATTAACCGTAATGAATAATGAATAATTTACACATGACATACTCTGTATAACTCAACCAATGCACACTGGAGGTGATTGTAATGTGCCATAGTGGTGGTCTAGAGTGATCTAGACACACACCAACAATTACGAGAGTGAACTACCACCTAGTATAGTCTCTCGTCCAATTATGAGCGTGAACTGCCACCTAGCTGAGTTAACTAGTCTACCAGTCTTCAATTAACTGAATGAAGCAGAGTGAAGTGAAGAGGAGATCAGGGAATCATGGGTAATGCGCTAGTCTGGTAATTATCCCAAGGACAATTCACATTAGCTGGTGATGATCCCAATGTTGCATGGTGACAAAACTAATGCAACATCTAGACTCCACTCAACTAGTCAAACTGAAGTCAAAACTGAAGAGAATATTCTCCATAAACTTTAGGAGACTGGATAAAGACTAATAAACATAGGAAAAACCTTAGGAAAAAGAAATCCTAGGTGTGTGTGAAGTAACTCCAACACCCCCTCTGAATATCACTATGGTGAAAATAAAGAATGGGTCCTGACAATAAGGCCATGTTAGGTACCCAAATACAAACTATAGACTGAAATAAAGTGAGGAAAGGGGGAAAACCTTATGGGAAAACCCCCCCTCAAGGTACAATGTATGTAAAAAGAAGAACTAATAGTTTCTAGGCAACTGTGTCCTTCACTCCAAGATGACTTCGTAGAGAATGGAACTTCTACTCAGTGAAAGTCTTGGTGGAGATGTCTGCCGTATGTTTTGCTGAAGGACATAACTGTAGGTCGATGATCCCCTCATGTACTAAGTCCAATATGTAGTGCATTTAGATCTCAATGTGCTTCGTCCGATTCCTCTAAACTGGATCTTTACATAACTTCAGAGTGATCTGGTTGTCACACCATATGACGATCGACCGATGAAACTAAATCCCAACTCAGTGAGAAAATGTTGTAGCCACATAGCCTGAATGGTTATGTTAACTACCCCTCTGTACTCTGCCTTGACTTAAGAAATATAAATAGAAACCTGCTTCTTGTTTGACCAACAGATAGGCCCGAAACCAAGACTAAGTGAGTAACTAGATGTGGAGTTGCGATCAGTGCTATCGCCACCCCAGTCATAATCAATGAACCCGATGAGATCTAATGTAGAGTCTACTACATAATGAATCCCAAAGGTGATGGTGGCATGTACGTATCGAAGGACACACTTTGCAACCTTCAAATGTAGCTGATGCGGCTCCTTCATGAACCTGAAAAATGCACCAACTGCATAGGAGAGGTTTGGTATGGAGTGTGTGAGATACAAAAAGCTCCCCACTAGATGTCTGTACAATGTGTTGTCAACCGATGGAGTGTCCCCTACATCCTCAAGTTTGACTCCTGATAAGAAAGGATTCAGAGCATACTTTCATTTTGTCATAGGAAATTTCTCAAGGAGATGTCGTGCATACTTGGTCTGAGATAGTTTGATGCCTGATGCATCTTGACTGATATCGAGTCCAAGAAAGAAGTGTAGTAGACCCATGTTCGTCATCGAGAACCTTTCATGTAGAATCCTCTTGACTGCAACAATCACCGAAGTTGAGCAATCGATGATCAACGAATCATCAACATACATAATTAAGAGTAAAGTGAGTCAGTCGTCTTGAGAATGTAGACATTCGGGTCTGATTTACAATGTGCACATTTCTGTGACAGCAGGTAGGATTCCATATTGGCATACAATGCCCTCAGAGCCTGCTTGAGGCCATAAAGAGATTTTTTTAGTCGACAAACCGAAGAGGAGTCCTGCATAAATCCCTGCAGCTGCTCCATATAGATATCCTCAGAGAGATCACCATGAAGAAATGCATTATTCACATCCATCTGATGGACTTCCCATCCCTTAGCCTCTGCAATGGAAAGTGCCAAATGTATTGAATCCATATTCTCTACTGGAGCGAAGGTCTCATCATAGTCAATGCCATTCACCTGCTGAAATCCTTTGGCAACAACCCTAGCTTTGTATCTGCTAATCTATCCATCCACTGCGGTCTTGGTCCTGTAGACCCATCTGCACCTGAAAAGTTTCCTTCCAGAAGGAAGGGGAATGAGATCCCAAGTATGGTTCTCGAGGAGGGAGTTTTACTCCTCCTGCATGGCGGATTCCCAAAAGGAATTTCCAACAACCTCGCCATAAGACTGTGGATCTGAAGAATAAACCAAGAAAATATGCATGGAGGGAAATGGTTCAGTGGAAGTGAGTGTAATAGGAGGTTCCTCGAAATAAGATCGGGTCCTCTTAGTATCGGCTGGATCATCAACAAGATCCCTTGATCCTGAAGAGTAGTCTGGTCCCACTTGGGCCTCTGCTCTGGCTCTGCATCTGCATATGGATGCACTAACTCTAGATATGAATGTAATGACTATGTATCTTGATCATCTGAATCCTATGAATTAGAACTCTCGTCTGAATAAGAGTGGGCATGTGCATGCTCATCATCTCAGATAGGTGGAAGAATGAAGGTGTCTGCATGTGGCTGTTGAGGTACATGCGAGACACTTTTCTCGAATCAGACACTTCGCTCAATGATGAGTTGGTCCAAGGAAATATCAATAAGTCTATATCCCTTCACACCATTGGGGTATCCAACAAAGATACACCCTATGCTCTGTGGATCAAGTGCCTTCCTCTTTTCAAAGGGAATCTAGGCCCATGCACATGAACCGAAAATATGAAAGTGGGTCACTTCTGGTTTGAGGCCGATCTAAGCCTCGTAGGGGGTCTTATCCTTGACAGATCTATGGGGAGATCTATTTTGGATGTAGGTTTCAAAATTAAGTGCTTCGGCCCATAATCTCTTTGGAAGTGACTTTGCATGCAACATGCAAGATGCCATGTCTTTTAAATATCTATTTTTCTGCTCAACAACTCTATTTTTTTGTGGATTACAGGGAACTATGTGTTGCAACTGAATCCCTACCTTATGAAAATGATTATAGATCTCATTATTGACATAATGTCCCTCGTTATTAGTTCATAGGACTTTGATTTTATTTCCTGATTGTGTCTCAACCAGGGCTTTGAAATATTTGAGGTGTTGAAATACCTCTGAGTTTTTCCTGAGAAAGTAAATCCATGTGAAATGTGAGAAATCATAAACAAAAATGAGAACATACTTCGCTTTGCTGATTGATGGATGGGGAAAAGGGCCCATGAGGTCACCATGGATCATATCTAAATGAGAGGAATCTCTCTGAGTCTTTCCTTTGTCGAATTTCTCTTAAGGGTGTTTTCCAAGAACACATCCCTCACAGATTCCTTTGGAGAAATGGATGTCTGGTAGACCATCAACCAATATTTTCTTGCAGAGTTRTTGCATATTTTTGAAATTCAAATGCCTGAACCATTTGTGCCATATCCTACTGCTTTCATCAACATGGGTAAGCAGTAAATCAGAATCTGGTTCAATAAATTCAGAAAATGTATACGATCTAGATTGATGATTTACCTCACCRGTAGAAACCCTGAAATTGGTTTGCATGTCATAGATATCCACTGCATTAGGTGTGAATATGAATTTCTTTCTGGTGCCAAAATCCATCATTTGCTACACAGAGAGAAGATTGACATAAAGTTTGGGAATGCGCAACACATTCTCGAAGCTTTTGTTGGTGAGTTCAATCCTTCCTTTGTCGGTGACCTCGACTAGAGAGTTGTCCCCCATCAAAATATGAGGAAATTTGCATGCATCTAATGAAGAATATACTTCTTTTGTGGAATCCATGTGATGTGATGCTCCTGAATCTACGATCCAAACATCGAGAGAGGATTTGATGGCAATCAAGGCATGGCTAGAATTGCCTTTCTTGAGATTCTGATCTTATGGATTCTTCTTCTTGGCACCCTCGGGAATGCGATCTCCAAGGTTATTTTTATGAAGTATTTGATTCATTAGATCTATTTGTTTCTGCATGCATGCGGATTCTGGATGGAATCCTTTATGGCAGTATGTGCATTTCTCCCCTTTTCTTCCCTTTCCACATTTGGATCTAGAGGCATACGTGAAGGGTTTTGAGTACCCTTCCTTCTTCAGATTTGAACGTGATTTCCTTTTGTCTTTATATTTATATTTTTGATGTTGATGACTGCTTCCATATTGCACAGTAAGTGCATTCGTCTTTGCGCCTTTTATTTTTCCCATGTTGATGATCTCGGTCTTCTCTTGTGTCAGGGATTCGATAAATTCCTCAAGAGAAGGCATATTCCAGGTGGCTCCAGAGGCGAATTTGACTAAATGGAATGTGGATACGAACACTAAGAATTTAGTACCAATTTTGGATAGAATAGTGAGAACCATTTGTTTCCCCTCCTTAGATTTATCAACCCCACAAGCCTTGAGTTGTGACAATAAATCCTTAAATTTTGTAAAGAAATATTGGAGATTGTCGAAGATTTTTGGATCCAATGTGAGCAATTCCAACTTGAGCATGTGTCCTCTCATATCATCCTATTTTCCAAATATAATTTCCATGGTGGTCCAGGATTCATTGGGGGTTTTACAGGAAGATATGTGAAAAAGGAGATCGGGAGAAATGAGACTGCAAATTGTTCTGAATGCTTCATCGATTCGATTTAGATACTTGGATTTTTATATGGATGATGTTGGTTCTATTTTTGTGTTCATGGTTAACCTGTACAATCCTCTGCTTCGAAGATGCATGATTATCCTCTCCTTCCATGCAAAGTAATTGTAATGTGTAAGAATGATTTTTTTTGGGAATTCCATTTTTCTGCTATCTTCAATCTTTGATACCTGTAAAAATAATTCAGTGTATTTTGATTAGAAGTTCATCGGCTCTGATACCATGTAAATGTGTTGAACCTGTACATAATATATCTATATAGAAAATAACACACACATTTGCAGAGAGAAATTGAGAAAGAATAAGCAAGAGAGAAAGAATGAAAGAATTATAATTAATCGTAATGAATAATGAATAATTTACACATGATATACTCTGTAAAACTCAACCAATGCGCACTAGAGGTGAAGCCAATGAACCATAGTGGTGGTATAGAGTGATCTGGACACAAACCATCAATTACGGGAGTGGACTTCCACCTGGTCTAGTCTCTCATCTAGTTACGAGAGTGAACTTCCACCTAGTTGAGTTAACTAGTCTACCAGTCTTCAGTTAAGTGACTAAAGCAGAGTGAAGTGAGGAGGAGATCAGGGAATCATGGGTAATGCACTAGTATGGTGATGATCCCAAGGACAATGCACATTATTTGGTGATGATACCAATGTTGCATGGTGACAAAACCAATGCAGCATCTAGACTCCACTCAACTAGTCAAACTGAAGTGAAAACTGAAGAGAATATTCTCCCTAAATTTTAGGAGATTGGATAAAGATTAATAAACATAGGAAAAACCTCAGGAAAAATAAATCCTAGGTGTGTGTGAAGTAACTCCAACATTCTTCCATCTGCATACAAGGGTCTCGTTCTGGTATACCTCAAAGCCTTGAGGTTTCTCTACATACGCTTCTTCTTCAATTACTCTATTGAGAAGAACAATCTTTACAGTCATCTAATGTAAACTCCAACCCATGGATATTGTAGGAGATATAATGCTCAGGTAGAGTTATATATGGTTACTAGAACAAGTTGTCATTGTAGTCTTCTCCCTCCCACTGAGAGAACGCTCTAGCCCCGAGTCTTTCCTTGTATCTATCAATGTTGAATTCTTTCTCACAATATCTCACATACATTGTTATTTATCACAAATTCCTTCCATTCCTTCTGCTTGACAACTTCTAGTGGGTTCAAACTAGTTCAGTTGGTTGTTCTGAATTTTCTTTCTTTCTTGGAATCTTCATGTTCTTCCTCATGCTTCTCTTCAATGTTGGATTCCATGGAATATTCTATAGATTACATGCCCTTCTTTCCTGAAGGCTCCAACCATGTGCCATAGGAACATAAATATAGATGGACAACCAAGAATATTCAAGGCTTCGTTTTGAAGAAGACTTGTTTTCGAAGAAGACTTCTTCTAGAGTTAAACTCAACACATGTTGCTTATCATGGATGCTACTTCCAATGAAGAACATGGATAGATACTTCATAGTATTTACATATTCGTCTTCAATGAATCATATCGTTGGGGATTAGCTCCCTCCTAATCCCATATTCATGCCTGAATGAGCAATATGCATGCTCTTCTTTTGGAATTTTGTGATCAACTCCCTCCATCTGAGAGAGTCCATGCTTTCGTCTGCTACATCTCTCTTTGATTTCTACAAAGTGTCACAAGCTTGTTCTGGTTTTCTTTTGATTTCTAACTTCCTTCGATTTTGACTCCTTTGAGTCTCTTTAAGTTTGTTTCTATCTGTTCTGATTGCTGCCCATCTAGAATTTGTGTCATACTTATAAAATTCGTCTATGACAACTTCCGCAAGGATTGTTTATCAAACATATTTCACAAGGGTACTTGCTCGAAACAAAAACAACAAGAGAAAACGAGAAATATCTATCTAGAGGAAATGTTACTTCAACTCGCGAACAAGTACAATAAGAATCTATATCAATAGTATTCATATGCAGTTGAGTATTCATTGTACCTAGAACCTGAAGCCTCAACTTCTATGGAGGGTGCGCTTGTTCTTTTGAATGCACTGAATCCAAGATTACAGCTTGGACAAGGTCTCTTATACTTTCCCTACAAACACACTCATGTTTTGCTAGATAACATATACAAGTGCATACCTTTGAAACCTTGTAACTTCATCCATATTGTCTTCCAATATGAAACTAGATATCATCTTGACAAGAAGAGATTAGAAACTCAATCGGAAGATTCAATGATTAGGACAAGCTAGAAACTCTAAAATTTCAACTTTGGCCATAAAATCAATTTGACTAGAGGTCAACCTTTGAATGTGACTTTGAAAAAAATTTCAAACCTGATGTTTTTGCTAGCTAAGGGTACGAAGAGGTGCGCTATGCTGGGGTGCACTAGGATCTCAAGGAATTACGTCAAATACTTCATCATAAGTTCCCGAACACAAGGGTTAGGGTTTTTTGCAGCTGCGTAATCAGAAAAACTAGTTGCAACTATAACTGGTGCCATAACGAGCTTAACAAATAACTTCCCAATCTATCTTCTAGTGGTTATACTGTCTGAAGATAGTGTGGGCCCATAAACTGTTATAAATAAAGAGATGTGCTCATTTTTCCATAGACAATATAACAATATTGTCACCCAACCATAGGCACAAAGGCCACCCCCGAGCACCTTAACCTTGACAAACAGAATAATTTCGGAAGGATACCAATATCCAACCAAGGTAGCACACCTTTCTCCAAGGCTAGTGCACCAAGAAAGAATAAACAAAGACCAAGCAGAAATTCCAAACCATAACCAAGAGAAAGTCCAACTAAAAGCCAAAATTCCAGTTGCAGCAGCCGCACTCCCTCTCCAAACTTGCGCACCACTACTCTTATGCAGTTGTGAGTGAGTGAGTGTCAAATGAGCTCTAACACCCTCTATTTATACTGATCTATCTCACTTGACTGGGATAACTTCTCTTTTTGGAGGCTAATAACTCAATATTAAATATTCTCTTGAGTTGACTTGTCTTCTAGGGTTATTATCCAATGTTTTAGGGTTTCTCTTGCTTCCCAAAATATTCTAGTCTTGTCAAAGGTTACACATGGAGGTTAATACCTCCCACAACTACCATAATATCAAAAATTATAAGGGTATCCTGGGATTGTAGACATGTCTAAAGGCTTGAACACATTGGCTACCCATGGCTTTTGAGCCATTGGAGATAAAGGAAGTCTTCCACCAAAAAAGGATTTGACTATAGGATAATTGTGAGTAAGCTTACTTCTATATGCCTTGGTAGGATTAACAAACCTCCTATTAGGCCTTTGGTTAGTGTTCTCAACACTTGAGTTTAGTGGAGACGCCAAATGATCTCTTTAGGATCATCAAAAGGTGAACAAAGGGATTCTTCCCTTAGTGTAGTCACTAGGTAAGCTTGTGGAAGGCTTTGGGGTAAGCTTACAAAAGGAATTTTATAGGAAGAATGACTCAATTCTCCTCGAAAACAGTGCCAAAATTTATCACAGGATTTGTACTTGTGCAAATTCCTTCACAAGATGCCAATCTTGTGTAACAATTAGAAGTAATTGTCATTTCCACCTAGACAAATACTTCCCCCGTTTTAGTGTTTGGTGAAGATCCAATACAAGAGAGGCTTCCCTTGTGACCTCAAGAGATCCTATAGAAATTTAGAGGCAACTCTATGGCCTCCTATCTTAGTCACTCATTGAGATAGGCTAGGTCTTGAAAAATAGAAAGGGTGGAATTGGTTATGTAAGGTAATTGGTTGATTAGGATCATCAAAAGGTGAACAAAGGGATTCTTCCCTTAGTGTAGTCACTAGGTAAGCTTGTGGAAGGCTTTGGGGTAAGCTTACAAAAGGAATTTTATAGGAAGAATGACTCACTTTCCCTCAAAAAATGTACCAAAATTTCATCACTGTGATTTGTACTTGTGTAAATTCCTTCACAAGATGCCAATCTAGGTAAATACTAGAAGTAATTGTCATTTCCACCTAGACAAATACTTCCCCTGCTTTAGTGTTTGGTGAAGATCCAATACAAGAGAGGGTTTCCTTGTGACCTCAAGAGATCCTATAGAAATTTAGAGGCAACTCTATGGCCTCCTATCTTAGTCACTCATTGAGATAGGCTAGGTCTTGAAAAATAGAAAGGGTGGAATTGCTATGCTAAGGTAACATTGACGTGTGTGAGACAATAAGTATTCCAATGCATATATTAGTCAATTACCAAGTCAAATAATCTACCAATCACCTATAGAGACTATATATCAATTAAAACTGATTGCTGCTGTAAAATTGCAACAATGAACAAGTGTATATCAACAAAGTATAGTTTGGTAAACAACAACAATAAATAAACCCCCAAAAAATAGCAATTATACCTTAGAATTAAGCCTTCAATGAATAGATCAATATCCAATCATCAAAAAATATTTCTGAGCTAATTTTACCCCAATATTAAGTAAGTTATACATGAATTATTCAAGCCCTAATGGCTATAGAAAAGATTTTATAACAAAAACAGTAAATATGGAAATGAGGTTAGTAATTTGGTTGTCAAGGAGAGAGAGAGAGAGAGAGAGAGAGAGAGAGAGAGAGAGAGAGAGAGAGAGAGAGAGAGAGAGAGAGAGAGAGAGATATGCAACACATCAAAAGGAGGCTAAGATAAAAGGTGAAGGTTTAAACCCTCAGACTACCCTCTCATAAACCTAGGTCAAACTTCAAAGGAAAACCCACTAAAGATTATCCTCTCATAAATCCTAGGTGTTGTCCCACTTATAATGCGTTTAGCAAAGATAATGGATGAAAACTAGGTTTTAAAACCTCATGGGGATAGTCACTCCTAACCCTAGACAAGGAAAACCTTAAGGGGATATCCAATCCAACCCTTAAGAAAAAATCTTGAATGCTTCAATAGAGTCAAGGTGAATACAACAAGGGAAGTGGGATAACCTATGTTTATCCTTCCTTATGGTTTCAAATTATTCAAGGAAACAATGATAGCATGCAACTATTACCTCTCTAATAGAGTATTCACCAAAATATACCATGAAAATAACATGCACATAAAGAAAACACTTACTAGTCAAGGCACATAGCATGAAGAAACCCTAGTTCATGAATAATCCAACATTAACAAGAGAAAGCATCCATCCAAACCACTCCAAAAGTGCGCATAAGACACCCATAGCGAAAATAAGAGAAGAGAAGACAAGTAGTAATGATCTCACAAGTGAGTGAGTTATGATTTGATCCAACTGAAAAGCAGCCTTTATACAAGTACCCTAACACATATGTCCACATAATAATGTAAAACAACAATAATCCATGTTACAAGTGGGGTTGACCCCTCAAATAGACTCTAACAATGAATAATAATGCTAATACACCATAATAATGTCCTCCTAGGTCACACATAGACATCATGTCTAAGGGTGTGTGAAGCCTTCAAAGAAAATGTCTCATCATCCAAGAGGTGTAAGAAAGGTGGAATTGTGTGTTTCCTCATCAAGGGTCACGTCACATAATGCATCAAATGGTGCCCCAATGGAAAGAAATACCATCATCATCAAGGAAACCCAACGCATGACACCATCATCAAGGAGCTCAACGTACAAGGTGGAACGACTAGTGTCTAAGGTGGAATGATCATGCATCACCCCTCTCCTCTAAGTAGTGTCCAAGCATAACCAAGTGAAAAATCCTCCATCAAATGTTGAACACAGTATGGGGTGCACTGTCCAAGGTGTGGGATTTCTTCCCATTTTCCTAACATCATGACCATATCTATCAAATGAGAGATCATCGATCCATCGTCCAAGGTTCATTAGGTGTGAGAGGACGTGAGACGGTTGGGTCAATCACCAGGTGACACAACACTCTACATCACACATGTTGTATCCTGTAATAAGTGCACAACATCATAGGTGAAAGAACAAATACGTTCTCCAAAGACCATGCCGTGCACTCAAAGTTAGTCAAAACCATGGAATCAACTAAAACCAACAATCACAAGGGGAAATAGTCCTAATAATCATATAAAGTATGCCATCAATTAATACACAAGCTAAATGAACAACTCTCATTGGGTACCCCCTTCAAACTTCACACAAGCTTAATAATTTTATGCAATTTGGAAATTTTAAGTATGGGAGGACCATCATAGAACTCTATTAGGTGTGCCAATACCAAAGTAGAAAGATATTTCCCAGAAGAACCTATCATAGATACATAATGAATATGAAGTGGTCATGGGTTTACTTCTAGGCATGGGTCACACATGAAAGACAATGTATGGGATCACCTCCACGAGTGCCTTTGTAGAGGGTACTTGGCTATAAAGCTACCCTTTCCTCGATGATTTTTTCATTCCAAACCCTTATTTTCTTTTTATTTATTTTATTTGATTTATGAACCCCTTATAAAAGTTTCAAGCATAACATACCTTTGATTTTCGTTTGGGATATAATCGTTATTACTTTTATCTCATGGTCGCATTTATTCACATTAGAACTAGGGGAAATCACCATTAATGAGGGGTAGAGACTACTGTGGAATATGACTTTTAATCAGTCCCTATTGTCCCATTTCTTTTATTAGCGAAGGTAATCTACCTCTCACCTTCTAGCCCTTCTTTTCATAAGAGAATGAGGCACATACTTTGGTGTACATAAACCAAATTCACCTAAAAGGTGGGAGAATGAAGGGACTAAGTGGGTGGAAAAGGCAGTAAGGATCTAGGAATGGTAATGCTCTCTTCAAGGAACCACTAGTAGTACCTCATTTCCCGGAAGTGACAACACGTAACTAGGATGCCCTAGATGGCCACTCAAGGTGAAACAAGGAAAAACATAACTTGAGCTTAAGTGATTCATTATCTAACTTCAACCTATGATCATTACCCAAATTCAAATGTATTAAACATGACACTTTTATATGAAACAAGGACTAATGTACCATGATTTTACCACCATCTCCCAATGAGCCTTGTTGATTGTGTGTGATGAGCCATGTTGGTGAGTAATAGGCATCTAAGGGAGGATTCCATGCTTCTATTTGTGGATATGTTTATCATCATCATCATCACACCATCATTCTCATCGTAATATGAGACATGATCTCCTAGCTACCCCTAGGTGAGGGTACCGCACCATAAATAATTTCTTCTTCATTATCAATATTGACTAGTGATTTCAAGATATCCAAATAAACATACTTGTCAAGTATATTGTTATATCATGTAATGCCAATGCTTCAAGAGATCTGAAATTTAGGTTGAAGATGCCAATAAAGTTGTTTTTATTAACAATCATTCTCAATCGTGTTGAATTTTTTTTATCACCTGTAGGGCACATGTCAAGTGATTTTGATCATCCCATGTCCAACAAAATCTTAGAGTTTGAGTTGCATAAAAATATCCATAACGAATTGATGAGATATTGCAATGAACACCATCTACTTGTCTTGGAGAACTAGAAGTTGACTAGAAGATCAATGTGAATACATGAGAACTTCACAAGGGCAAGATCTATAAAGAATCTTATGCTGGTAATGTCACCGATCATGAAGACTATGATAACTTGTATTATAGCAATAAATGTTAAGGGATTGAATTCACAAAAATAATTCTTGAAGTCCTTGATGCATATTGTGGGGAAAGTCATTCAATCTTTTAACGATCTAACCCTACAACATGTGAATGTTATACTTATATAGTAGGACATGTAAGAGAGAAACATCTTAGGGGAATGGATGATTGACCATGACATTGGAGAGGTACATCCTTGTATGAAAGTGATTCCACTATGGATATGTTTGTTATTCATTCCAGTGTTAGATGTAGACAGAGTGCACAAATACAATCCTTTAAGGAGAGAATATTAATATCATTTATTTAAAAGGTGATTGAATGAGAAACTTGATTGACATGATGATGGTTGAGTAGTGCACTTACATGTAAAATTTAAAAGCATAATGCAATCTGTGAATCAATGAGATGATATTGTTTGGGTACTCCTCGAGCCTAAAGTGATGTTGGAAGACAATGAATAAAGGGAAAATTCAAGCAAGGTATGAAATCTACGACTCATGGAAGGGAAATGAAGGGGCAAGTAAAGAACATAGTGTTAGATTTTGGGGTTACTCCAAAAGTGTTTACACACCTTTTGAGGATGCTTCATGTGATGTGGGATGAATGATGCATTGACTACCTTTGGTTGTACCATGATGTAAATACACATTGGAGATAACTTACTCATGGATTTCTATACCTTGATCCATATGGATATCAGTGACCACACAACCTTCCAACTGGCTCACATGTAGTTTTCATATTGAAGTTATTTCCTAGATTTTATGAAGTCCTAAACTTCTTTGTCATTTTGAGGTCTCTAAACAACGCTTTTTAAGCTCACTCACAATCACACCATAGATGAAATTAGAGTGTGATGATATAACGTGTAGTCCTCAGATAGGCCTTCCAAATGGGCTATTGTGCACCTGAAACGAAGATCGTATGAAATTTATCAATTCCTGAAGTTGTTAAAATTCAATCCCACCTCATCAGGGCCCACATGACCCTTGGCACTTCATCTCCACATTGGGGCCACAAACATTTTGGATTTTCATATTCCTGGGATAGGTTTTGTATGTTTAGGTTTTTCCATTTATGTTAAAAGGCCTTTCGAGGCCCCATTGTAATCATATTCTTATGATGTGCATAGACATCACATCTCTTCTAAGAGATATCACGCCACCATTCTAGCAAGTCATTCAATCTATAATTTTACAGTTTTTGTACTCTCTCATTAATGAAAATTGTGAATTACTGTATCTATGTTCTTATTGAAATTTCACAGATCTCACAATATCTCTCAGATATTTCATTGTTATATCTCCTCCATTTATTTCTCAAAATAAATGATCAAGCAGTACCAAAGTAGGTCGCCTATCGTCAAGCTTAGTTGGCATGTCCCCACGCAGGTCAGTACGTAGAGTTGGGTCTTGAGCTAGCCCTTCAACCCAAGCAACCTCCCATGGTGGAAGAAAAGAGACGCAAGAGAATAAGATCCCATCAAGTTGTTGTCATTAACTCCCCAAATGTGGGGATTTGTAGATATTGAGAATTTCCAAATCCTTCAATGCCATGGACAATACCATATGCATCTTAGTCAAGAAGTTTCTATACCTACTCCATTCAAGGTACAAGTTAATTTTGATATTCCCATATTTGAGGGTTGGGATCGATGCATGCTTTGGAAAATGGCTAAATTCTGCTAGGAAGGTTATTTCTTTGTCTGGCCACTCTTTTTCGATAGAGAAAAGATCACCTTTTATAGCCCCTCATTGCCTCCCCATGTCAAACATTGGTGGAAATTTAATGGGAGAAAAGTTCCATGTAATTCCAGTCTGGAATATTTGGGGATGAGCCCAATTGGGATTTTTTTTTTTTGTGGATGCGGTAGAGGAAAAATATTACCCTGTTGGTAGTTATGAAGACCGTTATATGAGATGGACCACACTGTATCAAGATAGGGGATAAACAGTGTTGGAGTTCACAAAGACCTTCCATAACTTCCTCAAGGCACTAAGATGGGTATCAAAGACCTTCCATACCTTATGCACTAAGATGGGTATAAAGACTCGAAAATGACCAGCTCTAAACTACCACCTGGCTCTCACAAATACATCTGAAACTGAAATGGGGTACCATGGAAATTTCATCACCGAAGCCTCAGATCGATATGTCACAAAATTCCATGTAAATTTAAGCAAAGAGAATAAGTGAGAGTTCAATCACAATCCCCAAAGAACCAAAGTATGGTAAAGGAAACCCTAACTCACAACACAACCAAACCCAAGACAATTATCCAAGCCACAAGAAAAGAGGAGGAAATAAGAAGACTAAGAAGGATATCGAAGGGTGCAAATTTCCAATAGTAACACCCTAATGACAACACCGAAGGAATGTTTCTCAAAAACATCTATTGGTATTCGAGACAAAGAAAATAGCTTCTGAACCCAAATTCAAAATATGATGGAAAAAATAATGGAAGTTGAGACAGCATCATCCATGTAGACCCCATTTCCACCACACAACTAATAAATAACTAACTAGAAGCACTAGATCCCTGGGGAGCCTCTTCCATCTCACAGATATAAGGAAGGGGATTCTCACAGCATTTCATTATGGATAGAGAAAACCAAAAGAACCTCATCTCAAATGGAGGGTCGCCAAAAAGTTGGAACTGCCAACAACAATCTCACACACCCCCAACCATACAAACACTCCGTGGATTCGCCCATGGATGTGATCTTCGTGTCAACCAACAATGTTTCCTCATTCCACAACATCAAGCCCTCAAGGATGAGGTATTGTGCATGTTTCCAATCGATGTCCTGTGGATGTTATTTCGTCCAACCATATATGGAAGTGCTACAAGTTACTTATGAGTCTCTTGGACCGTAGTGTCATTATTAACTGGGGATCATCTCTACAGATGTTCATAGGTATTTCCGAAAATATTTCAAAAAAAAAATGTAGCAAAGTTTTGTCTTCATATGATGAATTTTAGCTTCTTCACGATTCAATAAGGAAGTGAACAAAAGGACATTGTGGCCACTATGGCCTCGGTTCAAGCCCCATCTATCTAGCAAAAGTAGATCGATAATATTGAAGAAAAGAACAAAGATTCCCACACGAGTCAATGAAGTCGACCGGTTAAAAGGTCCAACACTTCCAACATTAGGTTCTGGACAACCTTCCACAAACCAAGCAACCAGAACGCCTCCAACAAGGGAAAGCGGTTCACCAAGGTTCGGGATTCAAGAAATGCTTTCCATATCCCATGGGGAACTCAACACAATGGATACCATTGCTTCCTAAGGAGGGAGGATTGATATTGATGGATATTGATGGCCACCCATCTATTCCAACTCTACCACATGCAACTTTCATCATCGATACTATTCTAGATTGAAGTCCCAAACTGGGGTCCTTTGAGGTCTCTAAACAACGTTTTAGCTCACCACACAATCACACTATAGACAAATTCAGCAACATCATAATGTGTATTTTCACATATACCTTCCAACAAGATATCGTGCCTAAAATGGATATCGTAGACAACAAAATTCTACAACCCCTGAAGTTGTTGTTCAATTATAATTCCCATCTGTGGGCCCACATGACTTTTGACACTTCATCTCCTACGATCAGTCAAAACCTTTTTGGATTTTCATCTTCCTGGGATAGGCTTATGGATGTTTAGGTTTTTCCATTTATGTTGTGCCACCCTTCGAAAGCCCATTGTAATAATCTTCTTACATCGAGCTAGGGCCATCACATCTCTTAGAGATAAGTCGCCACCATTCTAGCTTAGTCATTCAATCATCTCTACTTTATAATTTTTGTGCATTTATCTCATTAATAAAAATTGTACATTACTATATCTCCGTATTTCTTTATTACAAAATTTGTGTGTATCTTGCAATATCTCTATATATTTCATTGTTATATCTCCGCCTTCATTTCGTTCTCACAATAAATCTAGATCATACCTTGACTTGATGCTTATGTGGCACACATGCCTAGGATCTTGGAGACTATGTGGCTTGGTGAGATTATTTATGAGGTGTGCACAATGCGGTTGGTTGGTTGCTTGGGAGGATGACCCATTTGGTGGAGCATTGAGCATCTAGGAGGAGGGCATTGGGACCTAGGTAGCATGGGGGCACTTGGTTTCTTGCATGGAGGATTGTGTTTGATTTGCATATTCTAGGGTTGAGAGTTCATGGAGGTGTGGTGGAACCGAAGGTGCACATGACTTAGGAGGGATCATTGGAGCATCAAACAAATTTGGAGGAGCGTTGGAGCATTCACCTTGGGACCCTTTCTTGATGGATGTGCATACCTTGGATCTTGACATGTAACACTTAGAGTTGAAGTGATTCACACATGGACCTATCTAGTGTTTAGTTAGGTTGCTTGTTGTGGACATA
>SNQJ01S0034303.1:38832-59258 GCA_010110895.2 Picea sitchensis | reverse complement strand
GTTGTTGTTCGGGTGTAAAAAGATGCAGGCGCTCAAGGGAAAATTCTCGTTGTATTTCATGGCATAACCTTACTGTCATTCAAGGGAAAAACACAATCCAAATATAAGGTAAAAGCCGTCAATCAAGTGGAAAAAACACAGTCCATATATAAATTATAAACTGTCATTCGAGTGGACAAAAACACTGAGGTTTCTCCAATCAAGAGCTGGGAACTGTCATTAGAATCGCAGAGAGTAAAATACCATCCAAGACACAGAGGCGATATAAAAACACAGAGGGTATTGAGCTGATCGCAGAGAGAAAAGATAAATAATACACAGAGGTATTCAATCGCAAGAAGGCACAAGACAATCAATCAACCATGAAAAATCAATGGGGTAGACAGCTGGGCAAAAACATCCTTCGCTCATCATCCACACACATAAAAGCAGGGCATTAGAATCTATAGGTTGCTATGCACCGAAGTGATGACCGTCGATTCGGCTCCTAGCTGACTGCTCAGGCGTGGACTGATGATCTAGGGATGAGGATGAAAGATAAAGCGCAATATCTTCATAATAACCACTAAAACACTCCAGAATAGTCATAGCAATCAGGGATTGATTGCCAGGGAAATCAATTCAATGCAGCGAGCGTAAAGCTATGACGACTTTAAGTTCTCGATTAAAAACGTTGAGTAAAACACATATTTGTTTTTTACACAATAGAAGTACAGTAATGGAAACACAATAAAAATAATAATCTACCATTCAAATAAACGCATGTGTACCATAGCCCAAGGTGAGACTCCGAGTCACTGTCCCACGCACGCTCCTTCCAGTTCCCGCTTGCCGACCGATGTGACTTCATCGGTACCTCCCAACCAATGCTAGGGGTACTCTTCTTCCCCCTGAGACCCCCAAGCTAAAAAGGAGCCACACACATTAAACCAAAGAAAAACTAACAACCAACTCGCCTCGCAAGGTCGAGCTACCACTCGTTACCCGAGCTGGGTATCCAAAATCCCACAAAATAAGTCAGTCAAGACAAAAATTCTATAGCGTAACGTTACACATAAAAGAAGATATCCATACTCCTCCTCCTCCTCCTCCGTCCTTTTTATAGAGTTTGTAAGTGATTTATTTCCCAAATTCCCATTTAATTTATTTTTCATTAATTTAATTCAGAAAAACCTCCCCCGTACCCATGTCACCCATCCCCCTAGTTGCACCAAAAATTAATTTCATTAATTATTTAATTACTCCTATTTCCCTCACCCACCTAAAATCATTCCTAAAATCGCTCCTTGGTGTCCCCATATTCTCTTACACATTTTAAATGACTTACGCCCTTACTAAATTCCTAGTTGAGTTCATAATTAGAAAGTTCTTAAAGGCAAGATTCCTTACTAAGTTAGTCATTCAACTTGTTTCCTTACGTTTCCCTTTTTCTTTATGTTTCCCCTTTTTCCCTTAGTTTCCTATTTATTTTAAGTTTCCCTCTTTTCCCTTTTTATCTAAAACTCAAATTAGCAAGTGTAGAAAAACCACCTCTTTCTATTTTTAATTAATAAAATTTAATTAGCATATGTAGAAAAACAATCATTTCCCCTTTTAAAAAAAATTAATCCTCCAAAGTAATTTGATTTTAATAAATTAATTGAACTTCTTAACCCCTTCTCATCACATGTTTAATTATGATTATTATGATTATTTTTTTTTACCACAAGTATCACTTGGACCTAGATTTTAATTTCCTAGGCTGGGTGACATTTTTGTTAGGGAAATGGTTTTTAAATCTTACTTATCACGTCATTCATTTAAGGCCGACTAGGTTTATTCACTTACCCATTGAAATTGTGACGTGCCCTTCAGGACGCACTAGGTGCTCCAAGGGTGCCACTCGCCTTTTTCTATTTTCCTTGTGTGACGTGCCCTTCAGGACGCACTACGTGCTCCAAGGGTGCCACTCGCCTCTTTCAATTTTCCTTGCACGACGTGCTCCAAGGGTGCCACTCACCTCTAGACTGAATTTGTAGACATCAAAAACCCCTGGAGTCAATACTTCTCCAGGTGATCTTGCGGAAGACTAAGGGATTCTAAGGAATAAGGCCCCTGCCTTATTGCGTGCCCCTTAGAATCATTGTGAGTGACTGTCATAGTCTGCCCTCACGACATCGTGGGTCTTCTCAAAATAGGTAATTGTTAACCTACAGTTTGAGCCACGACAAGAGTGCTAGTAGGTTGTGGCAGGGCTGTTGTCCACACCTCTCCCTCAAAGTCTCAGGTTGTCGTGCACGACCCCTCTACTCCACATGTGAGTCTGGTCGACAAGCTATCATCAGCCCGCAACATCAATGAATCATGTCAGCAAAATAATCAATCATCATAACATATAATCAAATGTACACATGTCGTATCTACAACAATCAAACAAAAATTGTCCACTCCCTAACTCAATCCAGAGTCCAAGGGGTTTCATCGATGCCTCTACATCCTTGAGGTCCAAAGTCCTGCACACTCATGAGAACCAAGTCAATAACACCTGTGTATGTCAATACAACAAAATAACATGTCATCATATCCATAATGCCTCATAATCATAATCAAACGACCAATAGTATAATAATCTGGATCACTTGCAAGCAAGTGTCCTCAAAGAATAAGTTCGCTCAGTGCGCGCAAGAGAAGGATATTACAAAATGATGAACTTGTTTGTTGGACAGTGATTTCTAGACAACCCTACAAAGATAGACTTGCAAAAAATGTTAAAAAATTGGCTCGTAATTGTTGGTTGACAGAATCTTGTGTTTCACCACATACAAGGGATGTGTTGTGACGAAGAATAGCACAAAAACAATATGAAGAACATCCAAAACATATATTGTCAATGGCACAAATATAATTGTTCAATAAGTTCAAAGAAGAACACAGAGAAGTTAAAATTTCCATCAATACATTTGTGCAACAAAAACCATGGTTTGTTAGACCCATCATTGTTTGTGGCACTTGTTGTTGTCATTATCATGTGGAATTTGAGTTATATTACGACAATTTTCTTGATTTTGGTAAAAAATTATGGCCAAGTTCACCTCCTCCTTCCACATTCCGTGCTTTTATATCTGAAATTCTATGTGAAAGAGAAGGTGATGGATTATTTTACCAAAAAAAATGTGTTGGTGGAAATAAATGTGATCGTTGTGGAAATCTAATTTTATTTCACTCAAAGTATCCTATTGATATGAATGATCAATCACTTTATAATATAAAATTCAATTGGAAGAGATATGAATATATCAACAACACGACTCCACATTCTTCAAATGTTATTTCCAAAAGGATTGATTTGAAAGTAGATAAAATCTGTGTGATAGATTGTTTGAAGAAATTTGAGAAATAAATTTATAAATACACCAAGCATTCACATAGATCTCGATGGCAAGACCTACAATTCAAACAATCCCGTGAAGTGTTTCCACCAGGGACAATTTTGTATGTAGTTGATTTTGCAAAGAATTACACATTCACTGCACACAAAAAAATACAGAGTGAATATTATCATTCTGATCAAGTCACTATATTTGTCCATGTTCTATATAGACATTCTCAACGGAGTCTTGGTAACATAGAAAACACCAATGACAATCAACATGTTATTAAATAATACCACTTTTATATAAGTGATGATTGAGCACACGACACACATTATGTACAACATTGTTTTGATAAATTTTATGATTCATTGAAAGAACACGGGATTAGATTCGATCAACATTGGATATGGTCAGATGGGTTTGTGGATCAATTCAAATCTTCATGATCATTCTATTGGTTGTGTCATCTTCATAAAAAATAAAACATTACACATTGTCGGAATTTTTTGAGACTGGTCATGGAAAAGGAGAGCACGACGGTGCAGGGGCATGTGTAAAATGAGCACTTCGAAGGTATCATATGAACCCTCATGCCAATCCATTTGAATCCATTGATCAAGTTTTTGAATGGTGAAAAATGACGCTAAGACATGAAAATAACATGTCAAGGGATGTGTGCAGGTGTGTCTATATATACATGTTACACATGTACACATGATATTTGTATTCACGTGTTCATATTTATTTGATTTTCAATCATTTTCTTGAGAAATTTCAAGTTAACAAGTTCTTGTCTTATGTAGGTTTTTTTGGTATGTTGGAATCCAAGATGTAAATAGATCAATCCCATATGAAGTAGGTACAATACTTGGGACACAAAAAATGCATTTAGTTAAAACAAAACGCTATGAAAATGTGTTTGCATTTGATAGAAGAAATGAGTCTTGTTTTTGTTCAGTTTGCATATAGGACACAAAATCCATATAGATTTGCGAAAACGAAAATGTAGAATATGTTAAAGCTTGGAGACATATCGAACTTAATATAAAAGGGGAAATTCCACTTGCAAGCTCAAAGGAGATGGAATCAAATGAAACTATAGTGTTAGTTGATGGCGATAGAGTTTATGATCTTGTTAGAGAAGGTAATTTTTATGTTTAAATTTTTTCAAATAACTTGTAGATGTACTTGTGTGATAATCTAACATGAACTACTTGTTGTCCAACATATCGAATTATTTGCAGGAGGTGTCTTTGTCATGGTTTCACCTGTAGACAACACTGAAAACGTGAAATATGATTTCATGCGATGCATAGAACAAAAGATGAGGTTATTAGAAGATTTTGATGATAACGGTTTTATATATGAAAGAGGATCCATCGTATTGAAAGGATATTTTTTTCAAGAACCCCATCAAACCGATACTTATGTTCACTTTCAAGACTAACAATCATATGTCATAAATTGTCAATATAGTCATTTGGTATGTTCAATGCGCATAAAGTTAATAGAAGTTCAATCAAGAAAAAAACAAAAGTTAGAAAATGGAAAATGTCCAAAGCCGATCATGAACGAATAATTGAAGATGACATACCATTATGAGTTATTTAAACAAGTGACATGTACATTCCAGAATTTTATATTTTGCATTGAAAGTACACGTATTTATGAATATCTAGGATTCTAGAATCATTTTCCAGTTTAGTTTACTTTCATGGTCCATTCAATTAAGAAAAGTTATATTTTTTATGAATTATTAATTTTACCAAGCCTTATTTACAATTTTAGGGAAGAACCTATAGATTGTATCTAGGGAGCCTAAAATGACCTATACTTTGGATGAGTATACTTTAATCCTACAAATTATCCAGATCGTATACACAAATCCGTTAATGCATTTAACCAATTTACTGCATATAAGATTTGCGTTCATTATTTGCAATGATTGTTCAATGATTTTTCATATGAAGAGGATAATTTCATCTCAAAACTAGTACCCATTTCCATGTCATTATAATGAACTATTGATGGCTTAGAAAAACTTTAAAGACATCTTAAAAAGTATGATTAACATCCTAATTAAAGAATTCAAGGTAATAAATGTGATTAACATCCTAATTAAAATTTTTAAAGACATCTTTAAAAATATCAATTTTAATTATGAAATTGTGAATTTTGATTTCAAAAGTGTTGATATTATATTAAATTGTTAAATTTGTGCATTTAGATTTCAATATCTTGAAGCAAATTGAAAACAAAATTTAAATTATGAGCTACTTGAAAAATGTATATGATGAACCTAACACTACTTATATTTTACACATTAAACATAGTTTTCATTAAGTTTGATTAAAAAAAACTTAAGTTGAAAAAGAATTTGATTTTGTGACCTGATAACAAAAAATAAAAAATAATAGGTCATCTACTAAGGCTTGGTTTGTTGCATTAAAATTTTCATTTTTTTAATTGAATTTGGAGTATATTCAAAATTCAAGGAAGTGTATGATTAACATCCTAATTAAAAATTAATAGCACTAGTGAATACTTCCATTAATGGTAGGTGCCATATTAATGGCACTAGTGAATACTTCCAATGTGCAGAGAATTGATAATTTCCATCAACCATTTTCTACCATTTTCGATACATAAATAATTTATATCAATATAAATTTTAATAAAAATCACTTACTTATAATAAAGTATATTTTAATTGTACATATTAAAATAGGTTATAGATCATGTTTTTATTTCAATTTTTATTTCAAAGTACATATTTTTATTTCATATTTTCTTGAATAAATATATTGAAAGCTTGAAAAGAAACCAAAGATGAACATAACCAATTTAGTGTTGGACTGCCATTTCATTGTGAATTTTCAATAAAGAAACAAAGGATGAACATAACCAGTTTAGTTCTGTACTGTCATTTCATTATGAATTTTCAATTTTGAGTTCATAGTTTTTTACTAAATTTTGGATTGATAGGAGTCTACGCCCTATCAAAATAAAGGAAAGGCCCAGATTGATGCAATGATCAATATGCTTAAATTTACAATTTGCATTGTTAAAGTCAATTGATTATCACTTGAATAGAATGGAATAAAACCCATATCACCCAATAAAAATTGGTTTTTACCTCGGTAGTCTAATACTAATTTTTCATCACCATGGACTCAGACTTTCTTTTTATGTTTTCACTCTCATAAGAAGCTCTCATATATTTTTAATATACAATATTGTTTGTTGTTTTTTCCATTCTAATATTATTAATAGGAGACAATTGAGAAGTTTGAAACCTAACATGAGCAACCCTCTAGTCCTCAACCCTCATCTCTGAGTGTCATTTGGGGTAAGGGGCTCCAAAGTGGGGAACTATAAAATTTGATGACTTGTTTGACTATTTTCAACCATATTTCCAAATCAAACAAAATTTAAATTATAAGTTAGAAATTATAATTTGATAACTACCCAGATCTCCCATCACTACAAAATCAACTCCACTATATACAAAATCTTCTCTACTTCACATAGTACAAATCAAACAAAATTTAAATTATAAGTTCGAAACTATAATTTAATAGCTACCGAGATATCTCATCACTACACAATCAACTCCACTATATTCATAATCAACTCTACTTCACATAGTACAATGATGTTTATAAATAAAATGAAATAACACATTTTCAATTTCAGCACAGTATCATAAAACATAAATTAACCTCTTTTTTTTGGTAAATAAAGTAGGATCCTTATATTAATAACTGCTTATGTCTATACAATGCCACCTATTAGCCACTTGTTCTGCCACAGAAGGGAAACCAGAACAGGTGGCTTTCAACAAAAGCTTAGAGTTTGACGCATCACAACTTAAACAAAACAATATGAACAAGACAATGATCAGAAACTGGTCACCATGACCATCTAGCTTGCGACGTGAGGCAAAGATTCTGTCCATCTTTGGAGAGGTGAAAATACCAGAAGGAGAGCAAACAAAAAATCTTGGAGGTGTTATTCCCTGTGCGAGATCGGGCTGCCATGGATGTTGTAGGCATGGACAAACTTATGGTTGCAAGTTGGGTAGTGATTCTGGGTTGGAGCATCTGTCAAAGCATCCAACATGATATCCATTCTCTGGACAAGGATGCGTTGAATGTGCAGCTGGTCATCCTGCTTCTGTCGCATTTCAAAAATGATTTGGAGGTGCTCGTCCAAGAGTCAGTTTGGGGAGAGCAGAGGTGTCTCTGCCTCCGTTTCCTCGCCTGTGCTCGTCAAATGGTCCTCCAACTGCCTGTTGGGGGGAGTTTCTTCCTCCACAATACAACTGCATGTGCCAAACACCTGATCATGTGGATGGATTTTTTGGGGGGCAAGAGGATAATGGAGCAGAGGAGTGCTCTCTTTCAGAGGGGGCACCTCCTCTCTAACCAGGAAACTACCAAGGATCAAAGGAGGTATGTGAGTGGGTGACGAGAGAAGTTGAGGCAACCCCTCGCTATTATGCATTTCACCATCATAAAAATTGAAATTATAAAATCATGAAAATTGAAATTATAAGCTTGCCATAAAACATAAATTATCTTTTCACCATCATAAACAATATAAGAGAAATAAAATATGAAACAATAAACAATATATTTCACCATCATAAACAATATAAAAGAAATCAAAGATGAGACAATAAATTGATATTTTGAGTTCCAAATATATATATATATAAATTGATATTTTGAGTTCCAAATATATATATATATATATATATATATATATATATATATATATATGTTGAAAAGTTTCCTTGAATAGTTACACTGCCCAATACATAGGTTCCACATCCATTTTAGGATGATAACAAAAACTAAAACATTTAACTCCAAAATTATGGACTCTAAGCCATCACTTTAAGATAGATTACTTCATACCTGCAATTCACACTTGTAAAAGAAAACATTAGTCGAATTCAAAATTTAAAAATTTGCAATAAAATATCTCTACAAATTTAAAATAAAATGTATGCATGTACCATTTTAGATAAATAAAACAAGTTGTGATTAAAGAAAAATTGGCATACATATCAAAAGAGTTAAGTTTCATCCTCCAACATACTCCTTTCTGCCAAATATAATGTAAACATATTTTCCACCAAATATAATGTAAACATCTGTAACAATAATAATAAAAAAAACACATATTAGCATATATGCTTTAACTAAATATTAAATAAACAATAAGAAATAATAACATACCCAACTAGAGTTCCACAGATTTAAGATTATCATTCTTTTTTTATTACACTTTTTTGACACTTTTTTTAAACCAAACTTTCATCACAAAGTTTCAAAATTTTCAAAATAGTTACTCTCCATATTAAGCATACATGATCTAAACAATATAAAATTTTATCTAAAATCTTACAAAATTTTAAAGAGAAAATTTGTGTTCTTGGTAACCAATTTTTTTGTTCAGAGTTAAATAATACTCTAAAAATAAATATAGTTGTGTATACAGAAAGTTCACAAATCTCCATATTAAGGCATTCTTTCAATAAAATACTTATCTCATTGTGGATAAAGTTCAAGATCCTTCAGGTGAAATTCTCATGCCAGGTGACCTTATTTACGCAGTAGTAAAATACTTATCTCCTCAACAATAAAATACTTCTCTCCTCTTCTACAGTGGAATAGATGTTCTCATATAATCAAATGCCCTTTCAAATTAAAGGACTCATAAATCTCCATATTAAGTCATTATTCCAAGAAATTACTTATATCTATAAAAGTTCACAAATCTTCATTTTAAAAACCATTCTTCCAGAAAGTACTTATCTCCTCTTTCTACGGTGGAATAAATGTTCTCATATAATCTTTCATGTACATGAAGAAAACACAAATCTGCACATATATTAAGTCATTCTTCAAAAACCATTTAAATCTTTCATCTTTGGGATGTATTCATATTACATATAATCAAATGCTCTTTGAAATATGTATTCATCATAATCTAAACATAAGTGAGATCATGCACGTACATAACTTATTTGTAAATTTACTTGAATGTTGGTTTTTATGGTTAGTAACCAATTTAGTTAAAAGTTTGACAATACCCCATCAAGAAGGAATTTACTTTGTTGTATGCAAAAAACACAAATGTCCATACTACACCATTCTTGGACAAGAAGGCAATGAATGCAATCGAAGAAAATTTAGAAACTTCCCATTTTCTGATGTGAAATAGAGTATGTTCTCAAATAATCAAATGTTCAAGTTCAAAATTAGATCTTCATCATGATTTAAACATAAATAAGATTGAATGTACCATTTTAGACAATGATAAACTTATATAGGGGTTTTATATATTTCAAAATAATTGATCAAAGCATTGAAAAGTTATATAGACACTAGTTTAGTAACCCTCTGAATAAGAAAGGCTAAACTAAAAATTTGAGAAAACAAAAAGTTGAAAAAAGTAAAAAAATATAAGTTTATTCAACAAAAATAAACTTGAAAACTTATATATAAAAGCCAAACATAAAACAAAATTAAAACTCACTAATGTGCAATGAATATATATTTATGAATCATCCTGAATAGACGCATCCTTCCTAGGTATGGATGCATCCTCTTCAATCCCAATCTCCCACACTCTATTCTCTACATTTTGTTCAAGCACACTCTCAGGCACTCTCTTCTCCACATTTCTCTATATAACACATTTCAAATTTGAAAATTTGAAAATTAAATTTAAATTATTTTAACACATTAAATTGTAGTTTTAAATTTTGAAACATGTAATGCCTGTGATGTGTCAACCTGAATATCAATAAATTATACCCATCATACCCTAAGATTCAATAAATTAAATATTGTTTAAAATATTTTTCTTTTAAATTAATAATTTAAATGACAATTTGCAATTTTAATATATAACTAAATTTGCTTTCAACATGCAATGATACCTGTGAACTCCAACCCACTTCAAACTCTCCTAATGAGAATTGGGACAAGCCTGCCCACGTAGTAGGAGATGGAATAGGGATCTGTGAATAATACAACTAAGAACTAAATCTAGGATTCAATTTGTTTACATTTATACAAAATCATAACTATCATGTTGTTGATCTTATTCAAAAGATTGGAGATTGGACAACTAAAGTGCTCATATGTGGATATTAGAAAACACATAGATGATTCAACCCATCCAAATTTAAACTTGTGGAATCAAGTCTCCTATTTACTGGAGATTCATTTAACATATGTCCAAACTGTAATTAATGACAATAACAATTCAATTATTTCTATAAATACAATTATATGTATCTAGATCTAGAACTAGAAGTAAACTATCCTCAAATGCGTAAAAACTTTACTGACTATAACACATACCAATCCGATGTTCGGTTCATCATTTTGAATGAAAAGTTTTGCATACTCCTTACGATCTTTTATTGACATAGTATCTAAGTCATCCTCTGTTTTATAAACAAAAATGACTCGAGAATTGGCTTCTGCTCTCTGACGATTCAAACCAACATCAACATCATAAAAAATCGATTCCAAATTTTTCTTGATTGCATTCCTAGCCTCTTTTCCAACCTCTCATGAAGCTTGCAACTCTGAATGTGAGACAAATACCCCTGTTGGGTGAGATACTAAAGGTCATGGAGGCCTCTGCAATGTCTCATTTCTATATGCCCATTTCTGATCATATGTATGTTATTTACCAGCCCCATAATAATCGAATGATAGGCTAGTATAATCAAGGTGCATGTCCATAAAAACTCTGCATAAAAGTGTCTAGCAAAGTAATGTGGAACCTGCCCCCGGGGGACAGCTCAATTGGCAATTGCTGTGAAAATGAAGTTCCATGAGGTTTCGAGTTCAACTCCCCCCGACTTACCTTGTGTGTCGCGTAAGGGGAATTGTGGGCACACCTGGAGGTTATAGTGGTAGCAGTTAGATAACACGGCCAAGTGTCCAACTAGTTGCTGATTCCTCCAGACATAAAAAAAAAAGAAAAAAAAAGGAAGAGTAATGTGGAACCTCATCACTCCACAACAATTTCTCATATGCTACCAAAAATCTATTATAAAGATTTTTGCACCTTCAACATCTTTCGCTTTGGCCCATCTTTGAATTGAACATAGAAATTGTGTTTTCTTTTGAAACTTTATTTTTTACTATGTCCCATTTATCAGGGCCCATAACCTCCAACTTTCGTCTCCTCATCAAATAGATAAAACTGTCAGTGGTTGGCCTTATCTTTTGATATGTATCCATAAAGTTTTGCAATGAATGCAAAACAAACTCCAAGATTTGTTTACTCTCCTGAGGGTGATCCAAGCTCCTCAAATCATTTTCCAACCTATTTTTAACACCTAAGAATCGCTCAAGGATCATCGCTTAAGTAATCCCTTCCCATGGAATCTCATCACCAACATCGAAAGGATAGGTGGATGTAGGTGTCTAATCTTATGTTTATTGATAACGCCTCCTAAATCTACCTTCACCCTCTTCACCAATATTAGAATATTCATGACACCCACTCTCTCTTTCATTATCTTCCCTCGCATTAAACTCATTGTCTACACATACACATTTGAAAGTAATTACAACATTTAATAACACAATTTAACATAAGAAAATTATAAAAAAAAACACACACATATATATATATACAAAAATAAAAAAATAAAAAAAAATTACCAAAAATATTTTCTTGTCCTGATGTATTCCCTACATTCTGCGGTGTAAGAGTATCAATGTGTAACCTATCTAATAAGGTTTCATCCATAGCACTATTTTGAGCACATTCTCGAAATGATCTATTCACATACTCATTTGATAATCTCATTCTCTGACTAGATTTTCATTGGTCACTCAGAGTCTTAGTCGAAGAAGGGGTGCATCTTCTTTCTTCATGGGATAGCCTAGAGCGTTTGCGAGGGATATTTGGAGACTCATGTCTCGACATCTCACCTCAGTATCTATCCTTTGAAAAATCATGAATATGAAAGTTCATAAGTTATAGAAACATTAAATGGAAATATTAAATTTATAACACAAGCATTTAAGCATTTATAACAACTTCAGAGCATCGCAGACATATATTGAAAAAACTAGAACAATTGTATTTTTTACAATCATTGACAAAAACAATCACTGAAAAAACATTTACTTAAAACTAAAACAAGAAACATTATTACATGATATGTTGTTGCTATCCTCTTAGATATATGCTCAGAAAAAGCTTCAAGGGATCATTGATCAAACCCTCGGGGCAGATCTCATCATGACACATGGAACAAATTGCCAAGAAGAGATTTTAGGGTAAAATATCAATAGACTAACCAACAACATACACAGGTGGAACCAACAATAGAAGAGAACGGAAACATACACAAGGTGGCATTAGCAAGTAGATAAAGAGGGTGACACCAACAAAAAAAATGAAGAGGGCGACACCAGCAAGTAGAACCATAATCCCCAAACAATAACCAAGAAGAGATCTCCAACAAGATGGAAAAGACCAATAAGAAATATCCTAGAGGGGTCGTAGCCACTCAATTAAATAATTAAATAATTTAAACAAATAATATTTTATAGCATAAAATATTTTTTGTTAAATCATAAAAATCAACAAGAAAAAAAAAACAAGTCAAGAGAAGGGATCCAAAGTCAAGGCGTCTAACTTTCTTTAGGAAAAAACAAAGAACAAAACCAAAAACCCACACAACAATTAAGGGGGGCATAACTCAAGCAAGGGTGGTTTCAACACAAAGTCAACAATTAAATTTTTCCCAAGTCAAGGCGACTAACTTTCTTTAGGTAACAACAAAGCACAAAACAAAAAACCCAGACAACAATTAAGGGGGGCGTAAGTCAGGCAAAGGTGATTTCAAGACAAAGTCAACAATTAAGTTCTTATTTAATGACAAAATTTCCACATGATTCTCATGATATTTACTTATAATATTTTATCATCCCAGCATAAAAGGAAGATCAATAATGTGATCATGGTCTTCTTAACTACTCCTAGGTCTCATGGACCATCCCGGGAGAGAAACAAATCACACATGATCTCAACTTGGTACTTAACCAAAAGTAAAATAAACCAAAAAACAAAAGGAAGATCAATAATGTGATCATGCTCTTCTTAACCACTCCTAGGTCTCATGGACCATCGCAAGAGAGAAAAAAATCGCACGTTATCTCAACTTGGTACTAAACCAAAAACAAAATAAACCAAAAAACCAAAAACCCACACTAATCAAAGTTTTCATATTTGAATTTATGTGATGTGTGAAGTAAGTTACATTCAGATTTGCAAAGAAAGAATGAATTTTAAGCAAAAGTAAATTACACAATTCAAATTTAAATGCACAAATACAATCTGAAATATAAATTTTATGCATCAAAGAGTCCATTATAATTCATAACTAACCTTAGGATTTCCAAACTGAATGTATAAGTACTCAATTGAACAAGGATTGTTTGTACATGGACAAGGTCCTATTCGAACTCAACCTTAAGAAGAGGTTGATAGGGTCGAATACATCCATGTCCATGTACAAGGAGAGGCCTGAATTCGGGCCCATCCACGTACATGGACATGGTCGTTTTGATGGAAGCATACACCCTCTAGGGGACACACTGAGACTAGAAAATCACAGTCCGAACAAAGGGGCTCCGACTTTCCAACCATGACTGGGGTTAGTTTGCCTACAATTATTAGGTGAATCTGCTTGTGCAGATTTGTGAAATCAGAAATGACAATATTTAGGAATGAAACTTATGCATCTATGAGAGAGGAACAAGAACTAATGAGAGAGAGAGAGAGAGGTGGTAGATTTGTAATGGAAACTATGATGCATTTATAATGGGGAATTTGATTAATTTATTAGTGAATATTTGTTGCTTTTATCATAGGAATTTACTGCATTTAGGTACTGTAATTATAGAGGGAAGTGAGAAAAGTGTGAATATGATGGAAATAATGGCACCCATAAGCTCTATTTAAATTTTATAATAGTCTAAATGCCTAGTTTTCAAGGTTTAGCTAGAAAAAAATGTAGGGCAGATGCTAACATTGATGAAGGTTGGTTTTCTGCAATAATTGAACTGTCATTTTCAGTGAATATTACAACTTGCTATATAGGCAAAGTACATATGCTATTAATGTATACTATATTTGTTATTAATGTGCTATACAATTACTATTAAAGTCTAGTATGGATGTTATTTAGTTTATAAATTTGTTGTTCTTTAATCTAAATGTTTAGTATGGTTATGCATGTCCTTTAATGAGTGATATAGATGCCATTTGATTAGCAATACGGTTGTCCTTATTGTTTTAAATTCTTTCTGTTTTTGTACTCATTCTTATGTGGTGCTATGAAAACTATTCTTTTCATAGAAAAAACACAATTTGGTAAACCATAATCCCTAAGTTGACTTAGTAGGCATTAATTGCATGCAACTATGTTTATATGAAGGATCCATAAACAGGTGTTACAGGGGAGGGAGAGAAACTGCCTAAACACATACTAAGCTATAACTATTATGTATCTTTTGAGCAGTTGTTGGGAATTGCACCCTCTAAATCTTATTTTGAATTTCATTAGGGCCCTTGAGAGTCATTCTCAATTTTAATCATGTGAATATCATGCATCTCAGAACAATTTGAGCCTGTCCCTGTATATGGATAGGGCCGAATACGACCTCGTCAACCTTCTAAACTAGTAAAACTAATAGTATAACAATTTTAAACTATAAATTACATGGACCACCTGCCTGCAGGGCCAAACACAACCCTATCCATGTACAGGGACAAGCCTAAATTCAAGCCTGTCATTGTACATGGACATGGTCGAATACGACCCTATCCATATACAAGGACATACCCGAATTCGCGCCTATCCCTATACATGGACAGGGCCGAATATGGCCCTGTCATCCCATCCGATAAGTAGATGATACCTCTACTTGTATGTGTCTGATATGGTCTAGGTGTTTTTGTTGTCATTGGTTGGTTGGTTGGCTACTTGTTTGTATTTGTTTTTCATTTGCATGACTAACACTAACAATTTAATACTAACACTAACTATTTAAATCATAAAATTTAAAAATATTCTAAACTAAACGACCGCAGCACCAACGTACGCTCTCTCTCAGCACCAACGTCGAATTGAATATGGCCATGTCCATGTATAGGGACAGGCCTGAATTCGGGCCCGTCTCTGTACATGGACAGGGCCATATTCAGCCATGTTCATGTACAGGGACATACCCAAATTCAGGCATGTCCCTGTACATGGACAGGGTCGAATATGACCCTGTCCATGTACAAGGATAGGCCTGAACTCGAGCTTGTCCCTGTACATGGACATGGTCGAATATGACCCTGTCCATGTACAAGGATAGGCCTGAACTCAAGCTTGTCCCTGTACATGGACAGGGAAAAATTCATCCCTTTCATCTCATCCGATAAGCATATGATACCTCTACTTATTTGTGTCTGATATGGTCTAGGTGTTGTTGTGTTTGTTTTTTTACTCTATTGTGTTCATAAATTATTAATTTATAGGAGGTATTGTCTCCATCCTATATTGTTCATATTATGGAAAATCAAGTTTGGTTTGTACATGGATGTAGCCTCCCAAATATATTGGCGAGGATTACATTTATATATTTTTTATTCAAATGAATTTATTTTGAAGATAAACATTTTAAAATGGGACAGTATTATTGTTTATAGTACATGGATGTCGCCTCCTAAAAATATATGGGTCAGGATTGCATTCATATAAATTGATTAACATACAAACTGAATTTTATAAAAAATAACAATAAACTTTGTGCTTGCATAAACATATATATAATTAATGCCAAAACCAAAACTCTATTTGAGATTAAACTGATTAAAATATAAACTGATTTTTATAAAAAATAATGGTATACTCTACTGGTGCGTAAACATATATAAAATCAATGCCAAAACCAAAACTCTATTTGAGATTTAACTGAATAAAATATAAACTGATTACACTCTCGCTGTGACGTAACAATATTTACTCTTTCGAGGTATAATTATGGTAATGTAAGGTATCATCTAGGCTTGTCTCTGTACATGGACAAGGCCATATTCGGCCCTATCCATGTACAAGGATAGGCCCGAATTCGGGCATGTCTCTGTACATGGACAGGGCCATATTTGGCCTTGTCCATGTACAGGGACAAGCCCGAATTTGAGCATGTCCCTGTACTCCATGTACAGGGACATGCTCGAATTTGAGCATGTTCCTATACATGGACAGGGCCAAATTCGACCATGTCATCCCATCCGATAAACATATGATACCTCTACTTGTCTATGTCTAATATGGTCTAGGTGTTGTTGTGTCTGTGTTTTTACGTTATTGTGTTTGCATCCTATTGTGTTCATAAATTATTAATTTATAGGAGATTCGGGTCTGTCCTTGTACATGGGCATGACCATATTTGCCCCTGTCCATGTATAGGGACAAGCCCGAATTCAAGCTTGTCCTTGTACATAGACATGGTCAAATTCATCCCTGTCATCCCATCCTATAAGCATATGATACCTCTACTTGTCTGTGTCTGATATGGTCTAGGTGTTGTTGTGTATGTTTTTTTACTCTATTGTGTCTGCATCCTATTGTGTTCATAAATTATTAATTTATATGAGGTATTGTCTCCATCCTATACTGTTCATATTGTGGAAAATCAAGTTTGGTTTGTACATGGATGTAGCCTCCCAAATATATATGCAAGGATTACATTTATATATTTTTTATTCAAATGAATTTATTTTGAACATAAAGTAACATATTAAAATGGGACAATATTATTGTTTAGAGTACATGGATGTCGCCTCCTAAAAATATATGGGTCAGGATTGCATTCATATAAACTGAATTTTATAAAAATAACAATAAACTATGCCCTAGCGTAAACATATATATAATGAATGCCAAAACCATAACTCTATTTGAGATTAAACTGATTAAAATATAAACTGAATTTTATAAGAAATAACAATAAACTTTGTTGGTGCTTAAACATACATAAAATTAATGCCAAAACCAAAACTCTATTTGAGATTAAAATGTTTAAAATATAAATTGATTACACTATGACGATGGCGTAACAGTATTTACTCTTGGGAGGTATAATTCTGGTAATGTAAGGTATAATTCTGGCCTGTCTCTATACATGGACATGGATGAATATTCGGGCATGTCCCTATACATGGACAGGGCCGAATACGGCCTTGTCAACACTCTAACACTATAAAATTGAAAATCCAAAATCCAATCTAACAATTTTATACGAAGACTAACTATTATACAATTTTAAATCTAACAATTTAATAATCTAACTATTATACAATTTTATACAATTATACAAAGATTATTAAATCTAACAATTATACAATTTTAAATCTAAAAATTTAATACTAGGACTAATAATACTAAGACTAACTATTTAATACTAACTATCTAACCATATTCGAGCATGTCCCTGTTCATGGACATGACCATATTCGGCCTTGTCCATGTACAGAGACATGCCCAAATTCGGGCATGTCCCTGTACATGGACATGGTCGAATACGGCCCTGTCAACACTCTAACACTATAAAATTTAAAAACTAAAATCTAAAATTTAAAATTAACTCTGAAATTACCTAGATCGAACGCCCGGAACACGAACGTTCGCTCACCTGCAGCACCAACGTCCTCTCGCTTCTCCAATGTCTGCCCGCAACAATGACGTCCACAACACCAAGACGTTCAACTAACACTATCACCTAACCAACAAGAAGTGCACCAACACATATCATGAATCACTATCACTAAGATGTGCACCAACACCTAACGCTATCTCCTATTCAACAATTTATAAAAACTATTACATGCATGATGTGCGGGTAATATATAAACCTTTTTTCAGCTGAAAGGTTCTTTCGGCCGAAAGATGTTACCGGATGACAAAAATCCACCCGACTAAAATTGTACACGAAAATTGAGGGTGTCGTCACGATACCGTTCGATTTGATATTCAAAGGTTCGACCGAAACATGTTTTAGCCAAAAAAATAGGAATTTCGGCCGAAAGAAGTATCAGTTCGATCGAAAAAAGGTCTTTTGGAATTTTGGAGACCCGATTCTCACAAAAGTGTTACCCACCTTCATGATTTTATCCACAAGCAAATAATACCTTAAAATTTGCTTGATATTTAAGTTTTTACCTACCAATGGTTTTCATCATTAAAAGTGATTTTGTTGAATACATGTCTACTTTCATTTTACAAGCTACTATATGTGTATTAAACAATGTATCAAGTAAGATGTACCACGTAAGTAATAGGTACATAGTAAGTAACATAAGAATTTTATCCACCCCATTGTATCTTTTGTTTTTGAATGGTTCCATAAGATGTACCAAGTAAGTAATAGGTACATAGTAAGTAACATAATAATTATATCCACCTCATTGTGACTTTTGTTTTTAAATGGTTCCACTTTTCTAAAAGTCATAGAGCTTTGAAATAGTTCTTAAAGCATGGAAAGGATTAAGTGTGTCACATAAATTGGTGGATATCCATGGTGGTTAGTCAAAGTTATTATGATGGTTAAATATGAGTTGATTTGCATTTATTTTCAATGTAATACACATTTTATGATAAAGTGTGTTTATAAGGTGGAGTTCTTCTTGTAACACTTGCAAAAATGAAGATTGGGAGTCCTTGGATTTAATTAATTTTCTATTGAGTTTTATCACTTGAATGGGATGCATTGGAATGGTTTTATGTTGTTTCTATGATTATGGATAAATTTTTAAACCATTTTCTCCAACATTGATCCATGTTAATATTGTTGTGCACATTTTGCTCCAACATTGGAAAAGTATTAGATTTGTATATTAAGAATGGAGATAATTATATGTTTATAATTAATCTTAAAGTTTTCCCTTCTTGTATTATCTTATAATTTGGGAAAGTATAGGGAAAACAAATTTAAATGAGTTGGATCATCCAATATTAAGCTTCTTATTTAAGTTAATGATGGTGAATTGAAATAATTGAACTTAAATTGTATTGGATTAAGAAATTAAAATAACTTAAAAATTGAATTAAATATAAGTGAGATGATGATTATTTATTGTTTTATCCTAATTCTTTTTTGACACTCTTTCCACCATAATTGAGACATGCTTAATGACCAAAAAAAATAAAATTAATTGGAGTTTAATTTAGTTGCATTGAAACCTGATAAATGACAAAANATTTCAACTTTAAAATCCCTTCAATTAAGATCCTATTAATATCTAACATTAAATGCCAACAAAGAGATTACTATATGTGCATGTGGTCTACAAATTGAACGTAACCAAGAACACAATTTTGGACTTAATTTTGTAATTGTGTCATTTCTCGTGTAATTAGGTGTTGATTAAGGTTAGTTGTCATTGATGTCAACCCTTGAAAAAAGCTCGGTAGCACAAAGGTTTGGGTAATGGACCCAAGTTTGTTTGATGTAAAGATGGTTCATTATTGTCTGGTCATGGTTGATAAGAAGTACAGATGGATGAACTCCAAAGTGGTCCCCTTATGGTGAAAGTTCTCAAGGGAAGACGCTTTGCAGATTGAGTTATCCTAGAAGTATGGTTAGAGAACCCATGCTCATTTGTGTAATAGTGAGATGAAGGTCAGTGAATTTGTCAATTAAACTATCCTAGATGGATATTTCTTGTCATGCCATTTCTGGTGGTATGTGGAACATCACATAACTCCTCACAGTTGGAGAGTTATGGCCATAAGAAGTTGGAGAACCCAGGTTTGGGTAATGAACCCAAGTTTGCTTGATGGATAATGGTATGAGTTTTGATATATTTGTAGGTAATTCTATTATATATGGATAGTACATGCCATTCCATTTCTGGTGGTATGTGGAACGTCACATAACTCCTCACGGTTTGAGAGTTATGGCCTTACGAAGTTGGAGGACCCTCATATGTCATCTAGAAGCCCCAAAAGGTCAAAGTAGTCAAAGT
>SNQJ01S0034303.1:16999-36724 GCA_010110895.2 Picea sitchensis | reverse complement strand
GAGAGAGAGAGAGAGAGAGAGCTTGGGTGGTTAATAGGATAAGTTGTTATTCTCTCCACCTAGGTTCAAATATCAATTCTGACATATTTTCCCCTCATGGGTTGATTGATACCAACAATCTCGCTCTCGCGTATGTGCTTGAGGGTGGGGCAAGATGTTTCCAATCATTTTAAGCCTAAGGGGTTAGATCAACCATTTTTCATCAATGTTGTTGGGAATTTATCCAACTCAATGCCATTAGGTGGTTGGTTTGAATCCCCTTGGGTGTGGTGCACTTAGATAACGCCAAGAATTTTACTAGGGATTCGATCCACAAATGTGAAAAAATCATCCCTTGGGTTTCCCCGTGAGGTTTTCCTCTGTGTGTGTGTGTGTGTAAGAGACCATGTAGGTAAATTTCTTAGGGTGAAGTACATAATATTGGGCACCTATTCCAACAACAATGCAAATGTAGCCAACCTTATGGAAGGTGTACAATTAGAGATTATTTTCAACTACATGAAAATTATTGTTGAAGGAGACTATGAATTGCTTGTAGATCAAGCCAACTATAATGCCAAGCCATACCGTTGGGATTTGGAAGCCGTTTTCTATTAGGAATTTTTTTGAGAACTTAGATGAGATAAGGTTTATACATGTTTGTAGAGGTTTCAACAAGGTGGTTCACTAGAACACCAATCTTTCTACCAAAACTAAGCTATATGGAATCCATGAGGTGAAGCATTTGAAAATATTGAAAGATTTTGATTGAAAATTTATCCTAGTTATGGAAGTATCTAAAAAAACATTTCAAGTTGTCCATCAAATATATAATAAATCGAATAGTAAATATGAAAAACTAAATGCTTCCAGTATGTCTTCAGTTAGACCCCCTATTCAAGGATTTCACATTATATAGAAGTGTTCTAGTCATTAAGAGTCTTGGCAGAATGGTGGCAATTCAAATCAAATCTTAAGGCATCGAATAGAATGACTTGGATCATATCCATATCCTCAAAGATACTTGGTAGCAATGAAGGTATGAGGATATTGTATCTCCAATTTAGGACAATATCTCTAGCATGACCTTGCATCTTCCACATTCCTCCAAATTTGTCCCTTTAATAGGTGTTTATTTGAGGCAATGTTGTTGTATATTGGAAAATGTTAGCCTCAAATGGATACCAAGTGTTTCAATAATTTTTTTATCCTCCATTCATTTGTAGTGTTAATATGATGGAAGATGAGCACAAATGGTAGTAGCTCCTTCTCCGAATCAAAGCTAGAGCCTCTCATATGGATATGATAGAGAAACAAATCCAAGACATCCAAAATTGAATCAAGGCTAACTTGAGCTTATGCACAAGAAGATGAAAGACTAGCACAAGGAAACATATAACAATATTTTGAAGCTCTAATACTCCAATTGAAGAAGAAAATCCCAACCCAAAGAAGTGACAAATCTTCGAGTCTATGCCAAAATGGATCCTCCAATCCCTTTAATATTATCATTATCTTTGTCACTAAGTATTATAGTCACTTTCATTCATATTTTATGCATGTTGATGGTTGCTCCTACATTATATATAATCATGTCAAATATTAGCATCGACATTTTGGATTATCATTAAGTGTATAATAGTTGGACAAGGATAGAGAACAACTTTATCCATATTGTTAGCTCTAGAGATGATATGCTTATAGCTTGCTCGTTGATCTTGTTATTATTTAATCAATGGAACTTGTTATTCTTAACTAGTTATATGCTTTTATAGTAATGATAAACATTTTTACCATGTATATGGTTGGCTCAATCGATTGGGACCATTCACCAAAGGCATGTTGAAAATGGGGAGGTCATAGGTTCCAATTGAGTCAATTCCCAAGGGGTTATTATCCATTTGGCTAGCGGTTGATCCACCTTCCATCAAGAAATTTCAAGAAAGAAGGGGGAGTGCTCCCCAAAGTAACAATCACTGGCCTTCATGTCACGGATAGCCTTCGAACAGATAATAATCCTTTGGGATTGTTATCGTACAAATTGTAGGTTGGGAAAAGCCTGACCCAACCACCAAAATGGAAACAACTAAGGGACACTATACCCAATGTCACCTCGATATAGGTCCTATAGTTTGAGGGTGACTAGGTCGGTCTAGGGAGGTGACCTTTGGGGGATTGAGATGGATGGAAGGGAAATAAGAGAGTTATCCCCCTAAAGGTCAGTGATGGAAGAGGAAAGATGGATTTGATGACTCGTCTCCGGGTGGTTTAAATTTTCCAAGCCTTTGGATGCCTACAAAGGGTGTTTGTACCTGCCCGAGACAAAAGAAAAGCCAAGCCTACATATAGTAATGATAGGTGGACAAGCAAGTTAAGTTTGTTGTCCCTAATTGCAACAGTAATCAATGATATATATCAACACATAAGAGATAATAAGGGATGCAATATAAGTGATAAAATTCCAATTGAATAAGTACGAGACAAGCTAGTAAAAACTAGTTAAGCTTAATAATGATAGAACAAGACTTTAGAAAAAAAAAACAAGGTTGTCATAAAAAGATAGCTACAATGATATTTATCAACCTTGTGGTTGTAACAAACTTGTTATTACAACAAGAAATTTAACCACTAAAACTTGCTCAAAACTTTCCAAAATATGTGTTGTACTTAGTAGATTATGTGGGAAGATTTTAGGCAATTTCCAACGGTTAAATTAGGAGTTATTGAAGAGTTTGGTTAGGGTTTTCTGCAACCCTAGTGGTTGTAGGTTAAATTTGTAACAACAACAAGAAATAATTGGAGAAATGAAATTCCCTAGTGGCTCAAGCAAACATTTATATCATAGATTTGATTCCACTAGGAACAACTTCAAAATCATGAAATTTCACGTTTCTCAAAGCAACAATTTTATATCTCCAATGCAACAAGTGATGACTAGTGCCTTTAATGATTGGGTTAATGGAGTCAAGAAAATAAAGAGATAAAGGTACTACCTCCTTGGGGGTGTAAATCCTCTTACTCCCCAAGGCAAGTATCTCTAGCTAGGATTTTTATCTAGGAGGACCTCGGTGGCCACCCACCTATTCCAATTGGCTCAAAACAATTATTTTTGCAACTTACTATTTTTAGCAGTTTTTCATGTCCCAAACTTTTTGGGCCATTTTGAGAGCCTAAACGATGTTTTTTCACGATCGGAAACCTCAATAATAATTGAAGTCTCTATTTGAGCCCCCTGAATGAATCCCCTCGTCAATACCTTTCCAACGAGCTATTGTGCGCCCTAAACGAAGATTGTATGAAAACGTTATGACCCCAAGAAGTTGATGTACTAACTTACCCCAACAAGGCCCACATGACTTTTGGCAATTCATCTTCTAGGGTTAGGGTTTTGGAATTCATGTTTATTATAAAAATGAATTCAAATCCTCATTGTACTCATCTTCTTGCGAATGAGCTTAGCCGTCACATCTCTTCTCAAAGATAAGCTTCCACGATTCTAGTAAGCTTGTTTTCAGTCTGGATTTTACATTTTTCTACATATTTCTTATTTAATAGAAGTCAAGTTTTACTGTATCTCTGGCATTTTTCACTGTGTCTCTATGGCAATATTATAAATATGTGTTTTCATTTTGTTCCGCTCATAAATCTGGACCAGTGGTATTAGAGTGATCTTGTCCTTGTCATTTTTTCAATGCATGTCCCCGACGCGGTCAAGGTATAGAGAGTTGGGTCTCGAGCTTGTTTTTCTTGAGTACAAATACTCTCACATTCCCAAGAAACCTTCCATGGTAGGTGAAAAGAAATAGGATGGGACAAGAGATCCTTTCAAAATGTTGCTCAAGGAATCCCTTGAACAACAGAGGAATGAGATGATGGACAACTTTGCACATGTCTTTCGACGGTTGCCGACAAGCGATGCATCCACCTCAAGCGGAGGCGCCACCTCCTTCAAGGTACAGATCAATTTTGATATTCCTATATTGGAAGGTCAAATAGATGTGGATGCTCTAGATAAATGGTTAAGCCTTCTATAAGGGTATTTTTGTTGTTGATTGCAGCTTCATGAGACATCCTCCAGATCACTCTCCTCTAGACTGAGTTGAGACATATGTGCGAGAGATCCCATGTGTTGGGTGTGCCCATGTGATGGGTGTGTGTCAAACTCTGGATTGATTTGTGATGACGTGTGGTCTCTTGTCTAATCCTCTAGACTAAGTTGAGATGACTTGAGATGGTCTCCCACCTTGTACTCCTCTGGACTGCGTTGAGTCAGCTTGAGATGTCCTCTTGCCTCAAACTCCTATGGACTTAGTTGAGTCGGCTTGAGATGGTTCTCTATATGGTACTCGTGTAGAATTAGTTGAGTTAATCTATTGAGAGTGACTTCCCTATGGGTGAGCATAGGTGGACACGTCCCTAGTGGTTGATCACTAGAGGATGTGTGAGATCCCTTGCTATATTGTCAGAGAGTGAGACTTCAATAAAACCCTAATTGTGTTGTAAAGGGTACAAGTCGACCCCACCATGTAAAGATAATTAATATTGTGTAATCATTAATTATATTATTAAGTTGTACAGGTCAACCCTATTGTGCCAAGTCTCATGTCTATTCATTGAGTTAAGTTTTGTATAAATAAGAGATAGATCCCCATTGTGGACCATATCTCTCACTAACTTAATGCATGGTTTGAAATTATGAGGACTGCAATTCGCACTTTTCTAGGAACTAGTTTTCTCATTTTTAGTGTTATGATCCAAATTGCTCAAAATATCATAAAATTACAGAAGTACACACCATGTACAGAATGTCAACGTGGATAAAACCTCCAATATAGATAAGTTACACAATAAATCATTAAAGAATAGGGGAAACCCCTCCAAATAACCAAATACCTTTCATAATTCACAATTCCCCTCAATAATGAATACATGATCTCTTATATATAGTTATTCACACTTGCACATGAAGCCCCTTTATCACTAGGTCGACCCTATTACATATGTATTTACACATTACATGTACATTTAGGCCCATATATGCCCCCCGTTTGGGGTCATATCATATACATTTAGCCATATATATGCCCCCCTTGGGTCATAACATAGTACCCTCCTTCAAAAAGCTTTGTCCTCAAAGCTTTGCATTTAAAGGCTTCACATGTGATGAAACCAAGTAATATTATTTTTTTATGTTCCTTCATTCTCCATTCCATTGTTGATGATCTATCCATCCAAAATCAATTATTTTCGGTCTTAATCCTTGGTGTCTAGTTGTTGAATAATTTTATTTCCTTTGATTCCATGTATTTTTGTTGAATCTTCTCCAATTTGTAGTCGTTGTTGGTCTCTGATAATAGCTTGTTGAAGAGTAGTTTGGTGATCCCTTGTTCCATGAATATTGACAAGTATTCCATCTTCTTCCTTCATAATGTTGATATCGTCCTTCTTGTCTTCCTTGAAATGTTTCTTGGTAATGAGGGTGTCGATACAGTTTCACATTTGATGGTCTTCCTTCACTCTGCACATGCATTTCATCTATCTTCTTTTCAACGACAATGGAATCATCGATCATCTTTTCTTGGTCTTTGATTACTCTAGCCTTCGAGATAATACCATCATATTTCACATGTACATCCTCTGGATGGAGCTCAACTTCTTCAAGTATATTTTGTTGACCTTATTGAATCTTTTCTTCTTTCTCCTTTTGAATCTGTAATGTGATCCCATCTAACAAATTATGACGTCCTTCTTCAATTTTGGCTTGCAATTCTGACTTTACCTCATTCGTATTTAAGGATTCCTCAACCTTCTTGCAAATTTCCTCTTGTAGTATTTTGGTAGATTCTTCATCCAAGATTCTTCTTTCGTCTTTATTTTGACAATTCTTCTTTTCTTCTTTCAATCTCTTAACCTCATCAAATAGTTTTTTATTATGGCTTCGTAATCTACATATATCTTCATCTTTCTTTTTCAAATATTCTCTTGATTCATCTTTTTGCCACTTACCTTTGCTAGTCTTTTCTTGCTTTAGGTTCTTAACCTCCTTAATGAGTGATTCATTAAGGGATATTATCTTAGATAGCTCCTAACCCTTCTTCTTAATCTCTTCCTTTACTTCTTTTAATTCATCTTGAATTCTATACATTTCCTCCATTTTTGTATCCCTAATCGATTTCTCTGAGAAGAGTTTTTCAAATTATTCCCATGTGTAGTTCCATCTAGTATTTTGATCAACACTCATCCACCACTTCCAAGCTTTATCAAAAAAATAATCTCTTGCCTTAGTAGGAGTCATATTATATTCTTTTACCATCCTCAACGATTCCATAGGATTGATTTCATATGTATCTTCATCTCCTGTAAATTTAGGTATTTCCATTGATTCTTAATTGAGGTCTAATCCCAACCCTCAAATCCCAACCTAAATATATTAAGAATAAAGATCTCAAATAGTTGTAATATTTGTTCCAATATTATCTTCTATGTGTTATATTTCCAATGTATTTTTAATCAGCTCAATCGGACATTCCATTCAAAAGTTATGATAGTTTTAAGTGAACATACCTTTGAAACCATGATTTGGAGTCTGTCCTCCTAGCCGACCTTACTTATGATGTATCTATGAAATTTTTTCCCTTCTCAGTTTGAAATTGAGACCTATATTACTATGGAATTTCTTCTCTCCAATTTCATAGGTCTGACCAAAATTGGATGTGCCAAGTGGAAGTTATGATAACTTCCCCACACCTTGCTAGTTTTTTTCCTTTCCGGTAGAGAGCACTTGTACAACGTTCCTTGTGCACAATAATTGATATAAAATTATGAAAATTGCACCATAAATACTATGGCATGTCCACTATTTAATGCAATGGGTCTCACACAATTTGGATTCTATATGAATAAGTTATGGTTGTTTTACCCAGAACATCTATTTGAGACTAGTCAATAGGACTAGTCAGCTACCCTATATTACACAGGGTGTATCTACAAACTTAGGATGACCCAGAAGATGAAATTTTTATCACAGATATCTTGATAATTTATGTGAATATCCTCCAGATTTCAGGGTCTGATATATTACATAAAACAATTTATAGCTAAACTATCGAGATGACTAAATTTAGGATGATTCCAGAACCCTACCTTACACATGTTATATCTCCTAAATTATAAGGCCTAAGGAGTTGAAATTTGAACCCCACATACCTTGCTCCATATACTAAATATCATCCAAGGGGTTCCTTCTGCAACGATGTATACAAAATTTTATAGCAAAAATTCCAATGTGTCTCAGATGTAGCAGCGAAACCCCAGAACCTTGAGCTCTGATACCAAATGTTATGATCCAAATTGCTCAAAATATCATAAAATTACAGAAGTACACACCATGTACAGAATGTCAACGTGAAGCAAAAATCCAATATAGATAAGTTACCCAATAAATAATTAAATAATAGGGGAACCCCCTCCAAATAACCAAATACCTTTCATAATTCACAATTCCCCTCAATAATGAATACATGATCTCGTATATATAGCTATTCACACTTTCACATGAGGCCCATTTATCACTAGGCTGGCCCTATTACATATGTATTTACACATTACATGTACATATAGGACGATATATTCCCCCTCTTGGGGTCATATCATATACATTTAGCCATCTATATGCCCCCCTTGGGTCATAACACTTAGAAGCACCCTCTTGTGTGCTAGGTTTTGGTGGTGGATGGTGGATATTCTCTTGGAAATATAAGCAAAGAATTGTTGGGTTTTTCCCTTGGTTGAGAAGGGTTTTCCCAGGATATTTCTGGTGTCTTTTGTGCATGGTTATTCTTCTTGTGATCTTGGTTTACTGCATCTAATGTATTGTGTTGTTGCAGTGGTTATGGTTGTAGCTTATGCTAAATGGAAATAAAATGTATGCATAAACTTAACCATCAAAATTTAACGTGGTATCAGAGCAGTTTGTGAAAATGATCATGTGCACAGTCAAATGAAGGAACGTCGTAGGAGGATTGAAGGTTGTCATACCCTTGTGATTGGTGTAAGGAGAGGGTTGAACCCTCACACAAAATATGTGGTGAAGTTTGAGGCTGACCGCAGGTCTTTTATCCCTGATCAAGCCTTGATTAAGGGCTTAAAAGGTTGGTCACGAGCCTCTAAGGCTATCACAGACTCAAGTTCCTAACAACAACCCTTAACAACAGACTCAAGTTTGAGTTTACAGGTCTTAACAACATCCCTAAAACTACAGACTTAAAACAATTCAGACTGGTTTCTTAGAGGATATTTGAGGCTCGCTATGAGGCTGAAAGACCAAGTCTTGAGAAGCAATCTCAGTGAAAATCTTAGGTTGCATTAAGTCGTTTATCAACAACAATTTTCAGTGATATCTTGGTGTGAATTCATGTATGTTTTTGGAACAATCCTATGGCGAGTTTTGGAGCAGTCGTAAAGCGAATTTTGGATGCAAGTTTAAGGGAGAAAATTTTAGAGCATTAAAGTGATTTTTGAGGCAGCGAAAAGGGTGATCTCTAAGGCAGTGAAAAGTTGATTTCCGAGGTAGCGAAAAGGGTGATCTCCGAGGAAACGAAAATTGATCTATGAGGCAGCGAAAAGGGTGATCTCTGAGGCAGTGAAAAGTTGACTTATGAGGCAAGCAGACTAAAGAGATATGAGGCTATAAGGGAGAGATACCTGAGGCATCAAAGCCAAATTTCTAAAGTTGATTTGAGGCCTAATTATGAGGCAAGATTTGTCAGTCTTAAGGGCGTATTTGAGGCTTGTTCTCTAGCATATATTAAGGCTCAATTGACATCCGTTTCAAGGTATATTAAGATATGTTATGAGGCCTATACTACCTACAACCATCCAAAAAGACATAAATGTCATAGAAACAAAAAATTGATGAAGATTAGAAATGGATGTATCATCCATTTGTCAAAATTATCAAAACATGAAAACCCTATCCAAGAATAATGAAAGCTTGAAGATAGTTGATGTGAGAGGTATGTTGCAAATTGATCCTTGGGGTGAATTTTGAGTGTGTGCTATAAGTGCATCTTATTCAAGCTCTAGTGAGGAGACTAGACTTGCAGCTAGTGATGTGCAAGGTTTCAAGCCCTTGTCACTATGCAAGAAGAGAGGAAAACAACTTTAGCCACCTCAAAATAAGTCAAGGAATTCAAGCAAGAACAATGAGGAGTTCTTCTCTACCTCAGTTTTCTCGAGAAGACCAAAATCAATATTGAGCATGATTACAGACTAAGGTAAGTCTTCTGCTACTTTCCTTAATTGATTTCATCATTACTCTGTAGTAGCTTGCTTTTGATAATGAAGGGTATTATCCCTGGTGTGGGAGCCCTCGTGACTTGGACCATTATCCCTGGTATGGGAGTCGAATTTTTGGTTGGTTATTATCCTAGTATAGGAGGCCATTTTGGTTGTTATCCCCACGGGAGGCCATCTTGGTTTTTATCCTAGTATAGGAGGCCAGATTATTATTTCATTATTGAAGGGACATGATCTCTGGTACGGGAGTCCAAATTTTCTTGGATGGTTATTATCCTAGTACAGGAGGCCATTTTGATTGTTATCCCTATGGGAGGTCATCTTGGTTATTATGCCAGTCAGGGAGGCCAACAAAGTACTATAGAGGCAGTAGAGGACCTGAGAAGACATGGGATGGCTCCAGGTTAGCAACACGAGAAAATGAAGATGTTTATCCTTCATATTTCAGAGGGAGTCATTTGACTCAGAGAGAGTCAAATTGTTTCAGAAGAAGGAAGAAACAATACATTCTCCCCCTTCAACAGTTCAGAGGGAGACATTTATTGATCCAGTTGATCCAGTTGATCCTGTATCTCCATCTTATAATTCCCAGAGACATGGCAGTAGGTCGGGAGAGACCTACATGGGCTCGATGGAATCTGTTAGAGGAAGAGGTACATGCATCTCCTCATGATACATTCTGAGAGAGAAAGAGACCACAAAGATTTTTGAGTTATGTTCCACCTATGAGCCACATCATTGATACTGAACCTTCTTTTCATGGAGAAACAACAGGACAACAGTTTTGGAAAGATTCCATGACTGAAGAGTATCATTCCATCTTGAAGAATGATGTGTGGGATATTGTTCTGAGACCGAAAGAGAAGTCTGTAGTGACTTCCAATTGGATCTATAAGATCAAACATGCAGCTGATGAAAGTGTCAAGAAGTACAAAGCGAGATTTTTGGCTAGACGATTCTCGGGTGGAGAGAATAGATTATGAGGAGAATTTTTCTCATGTTGCCCGATACACTTCCATCAGTACGATTATTGATCTTGCAACATCCATGGGTTGGAGACTACATTATATGGATGTAAAGACAACCTTTATCAATGGTGAGATTGAGGAAGAGGTCTACATCGAGAAACCAGATGAATTCGTGACACAAGAGGAGTCTCATGCATACAGGTTAAAGAAATCCATGTATGGACTAAAGCAGGCACCTCGAGCATGATTGTTGGATACTTGATGAGTTTGGGCTTCAACAAGAGTGTTGTTGATCCCAACCTATACTATCACATTGTTGGTGATGAGTGCATGATTTTGGTCCTATATGTGATAACTTATTCCTCAGCGATTCAGAAAGCCTTATTGTTGAATGCAAGCATGCATTGGCTTCTAAATTTGAGATGAAGGAGTGTGGTATGATGAACTACTTCTTGGACTAGAAGTATGGGAGAGGACTGATGAGATTTTCCTGAGTCAAGGAAAATATACAGTCGATATATTGAAGAGATTCGGTATGACAGACTGCAAATCCATGCCTACACCGATGGTGATGAATTTGAAGAATATGAACGAGGCTTCTTCTGAGTCAGGCGAGATTGATCCACATATTTACAGACAACTGATTGGATCATTGATGTATTTGGATAACACTAGACCTGATATATGCTATGCAGTGAGTGCAATCAGTTAGTTTATGAGTCATCCTAGACAGACACACTGATAGCAGGGAAGCATGTGTTGAGATATATACGAGGCACAATTGGTTATGGCCTGAGATATGCCTCTAGTGTAGACATGATATTGCAGGGATATACTAATGCAGATTGGGCAAGCTCAGTGGACCAGAAGATTACCTTCGGTTGTTGTTTTACCTTGGGACATGCCATGGTTTCTTGGTGCGGTAGGAAATAGACTCCTGTGGTTTTGAGTACCGCAGAAGCAGAGTACATTGCATTATGTGTGGTAGTCCGTGAAACAGTGTGGCTTCGCAAGCTCCTTGCAGACTTATTTGGTCATGAGATGGATTCCACCATTATCCATTGCGATAACCAGAGTTGTGTGAAGCTCTTTGAGAATCTTGTGTTTCACCATAAATCAAAACACATTGAGATAAAATACCATTATATCAGAGATATGGTGCAGAGGAGAGCAGTACATGTGAAATACCTTTCTACACACGAGCAAGTTGCAGATGTCTTCACAAAACCTCTTTCCAAGACGAATTTCAAGTACTTCTGTGAGAGATTTGGTGTGTTGGATAATGCCTCCCTAGCTGAGAGGGAGTGTTGTTGATTGTAGCTTCATGAGACATCCTCCAGATCATTATCCTTTGGACTAAGTTGAGACATATGTGTGAGAGAGGCCATGTGTTGGGTGTGCCCATGTGATGGGTGTACGTCAGACTCTGGACTGAGTTTTGACAACATGTGGTCTCTTGTCTACTCCTATGGACTGAGTTGAGATGACTTGAGATGATCTCCTGCCTTGTACTCTTCTGGACTGAGTTGAGTCAGCTTGAGATGGTCTCCTGCCTTGTACTCCTATGGACTTCATTGAGTAAGCTTGAGATGGTTCTCCATATGGTACTCATGTGGACTCAGTTGAGTTAATTTTTTGAGAGTGATGTCCCTGTGGGTGAGCACAGGTGGACGTGTCCCTAGTGGATGAGCACTAGAGTATGTGTGAGATCCTTTGCTATATTGTCAGAGAGTGATATTTTCGTAAAACCCTAATTGTGTTGTAAAGGGTACAAGTCGGCCCCACCATGTAAAGATAATTAATATTGTGTAATTATTAATTATATTATTAAGTTGTACAATTCAGACCTATTGTGCCAAGTGTCATGTCTATTCGTTGAGTTAAGTTTTGTACAAATAAGAGATATATCCCCATTGTGGATCATATCTCTCACTAACTCAATGCATGGTCTGGAATTATGAGGATTGCAGTTCACACTTTTCTAGGAGCTAGTTTTCTCAGTCTTAGAAGCACCCTCTTGTGTGTTAGGTTTTGGTGGTGGATGGTGGATCTTCTCTTGGAAATATAAGCAAAGGATTGTTGGGTTTCTCCCTTGGTTGAGAAGGGTTTTCCCAGGATATTTCTGGTGTCTTTTGTGCATGGTTATTCTTCTTGTGATCTTGGTTTACTATAGTTAATGTATTGTGTTGTTGCATTGGTTATGGATGTAGCTTATGCTAAACATAAATAAACTATATGCATCATCTTAACCATCAAAATTCAACAATTTTTATGTCCACAACTTTTCCAATAGATAAAAGATTACATTTGCGCTCCTCAAGGCTGTCCTCCATGTCAAAGATTGGTGGGAGACTTTATGTGAGAAAAAGGAAATAGAGGGATCCACATTATTTTCAGTTGCACCCACTTAGGGTTCCTTCAAGGATTCTATTAAGGAACAATACTACCATGTTGGAAGTTATGACGACTTGTATACAAGATGGACCACACTGCAACAAGAAAGAGACCAAACAGTGCCATAGTTCACCAATATCTTCCATACCTTGCACACCAAGCTAGGTATCAAATATTCTAAGTGACATCTGGTGCTCAAGTAACATGGAGCTATGCATAGATACATCCAGACAGAAATGGGGTTTTTTCACATCTCATCCTTGGGCGTGGTCTATCGATATGTCGTTAAAATTGAGTAGAATCTTAAACAAAAGACATGGCAGATTGGGTATGGGAACCCCTTACAGTAGAAGCAGGGATAGGGAAGCCCCAACCCGCAAAAGAAAGGACAGAGAAAATATGGTCAACCTCAAGACAACCAATCCAAGTCGCAAACAAAGAAGGACAATGGGAAGACGAAGAAAAATATCGGGATGTGGTGTGAATTCCATAAGATCCCCTGGCATAACACTTTTGATTGTCGCTCAAAGTAGTCATTGGTGGCTGAGGTGAAAGCCTCTGAATCAGATGTTGGTTTCGACTCTAAGTCAAAACCAGAAAAGGGGAGATAGATCATTGACATGGAACCCAATGCCACTATTTCTACCACCAAGATCCAACTCAGTGAACCTGATGATCCAGAAGAAGGAGAGTGCCTCTTTCATTCACATATGTGAGTGAAAGGAACTCCGCTGCACTTCATCATTGATAGCGGTAGCTAGAAGAACCTCATATTAGAATAGGTAGTCAAGAAGCTAGCCCTGCTGACAATGTCACACCTGCAACCCTACACCATCGGATGGCTCCGTCAAGGAAGTGATCTTCGCATCAACCAACAGTGTCGCTTGTCGTACAACATCAAGCCATTCAAAGATGAGGTATTGTGTGATGTTTCTCTCCTTGAATTTTGTGATGTTATTTTGGGCCAACCTTATTTATGGAAACGTGATGTTGTATATGAGTCTAGGCCTCGCAATGTTATTATTACTTTGAACAGGAAATTGTACAGGATACCCCAGGTAGTCCCATCTAGTGTTATTTCCTTGATCTTTGCCAAGCAATGCAGGAAGTTCATTTATCAGACCAATAAGTTTTTCTTCTTCATGATCTCTTAGTGAGAGAAAGGTTACAACCACATCCATGGCCTCTACAGCTAACCTCTCCACACAAAAAAATCAAGTGGATAAGGTCGTGGAAGAATACAAAGACATCTTCTCATCACATACTGGGGTACCTCTGCACTATCAGGTCAAGCATCCCATGGATCTAACCCCCGATGCACCACTTCTGAATGAGCTAGTCTATCATTGCTCTCTACTAGAAAATGAGGAGATCAAGCATCAGATCCAAGAAATTCTCCACAAGGGGCACATCTGACCCAACTCATCACTTTGTGGAAGCCCATTCGTGATGATGCAGAAGAAATATAGGACTTGGTGACTTTGCATTGATTATTGTGCCTTAAATAAAATCATAGTAAGGAACCGGTACCCAATTCCCTGAATTGACGATCTCCTTGATCAGCTCAAAGGGGTCAAATACTTCAGTAAGATTATTCTAAATTCTAGCTACCATCAGGTCCCAATAGAGTAGACAAATGTATGGAAAATTTTCTTCAAGTCAAAAGAAGGTGTTTTTGAATGGCTAGTCATGCCCTTTGGTTTAACAAATGCCCCAACAACTTTCATGAGGATGATGGATGATATCTTGCAACCTTTCACTATTTTTTTTTTGGTGGTATATTTGGATGACATCCTCATCTACAACAAGACTTGGGAAGAACACTTGCAACATATTCAGCATAATCTACACACTCTGTGACAGCACAAGCTATATGCCAACTTTGAAAAATGATCCTTTAACATGGACATGGTCCAATACCTACGCTACATTGTTGATGTGCATGGTGTGCATGTTGATCCAACCAAGATCCAAGTCATCCGTGACTAGCCAGCCCCAACCACGCTCACTGAGCTTCAAAGCTTCTTAGGCCTTGCCAATTTCTATCGTAGGTTTGTGTTGGGATTCTCCCATTTTGCATGGGCCCTCATCCAAATAACCAGGGGTGGTGGTAAGGAAAACTTTGTGTGGGACCTATCCCAACAAAAAGTGTTTGATTATCTGAAGAAGTGTTTATGCTCAGCCCCAATGCTTTCATTACCTAACCTATAGCAGCCCTTTGATATCGAGATAGATGCTTCAAACTATGTTGTGAGCATAGTCCTCACTCAACACGGCCACCCCGTGGCCTATCATAGTGAGACACTATCATAGGTCTTTTGTAACTACCCTACCTATGACAAATAAATGTACTCCATTGTGAAATCATGTCGCCAATGGAGGCATTACATTCTCAGGAAAGAGACAGTCATCCACATTGATAATAAGTCATTGTAGTTCATGCATACACAAGGAAATTGCATAATGATCGCCATCAGAAGTGGTCCACATATTTGCAGTAGTTCCACCTCAACATCAAGTATAAAACATAAAGTACCAACCGACTCATTGATTGCCTCAATCGATCTCCAGTCACAACACTCACCACAATGATAGACTCTTGCAGCCACGAGCCCTCTAGATGGCCCCATCTCTATGAGACAAATCTTGACTTCACCAACACCTACCATATGTTTGGTGCAAACACAGTTGTCACTAATTTCCATCTTTAGGATGGTAGTTGATCCATTTGGGCAATCTCTATGTTCCATCAAGTGAGCGAGCGAAGATGATTTAGGAAGCCCACTATAATAGAGTGGTGGGACACTTCAGCGTGGAAAAGACAGTGGCAGTGCTACAACGACATTTCTACTGGTTGAAACTTCGATAGGATTTCAGCAAGTATATCTGGTCCTACACTGCATGTATTATTGCCAAACCAACCAGTAAGAAACAAGGCATGTACACTCCTCTTCCTACTCCTTACAGGGCCTGAGAATCCATCTCAATGGACTACATGTTGGGTTGTTTGTCCACCAAGTGGGGGAATGACTGTGTTTTGTGGTTGTTAATCGCTTTTCCAAGATGGCAATTCTGGTCCCCTACAAGAAGAGCATCACAATGGAGGCCATTATCAAGATCTTCTTTGAACGAGTGTGGGTACACTTTGGGATCCCACAAACCATTATCTCAGAATGAGACAATTGGTTCCTCAACACATTCGAGTCGATCCTCTGGTCACTGTTGGACACCAAGCTCACCAAATCCACTGCCTTCCACCCCCATACGGATGGCCAAACCGAGTTCATCAACCAGATGATCATGCACATCATACGAATGTACAATTCCAAGAACCCCTGCACATAGGATGAGATTATTCCCTATGTTCAACACAACTACAATAGAGACATGCATAGATCAACCGACCACAACCTCGTTCAGGTGGGATTGGGATTTCAACCATTGGGTCCCATGGATGTTTCACTACCCCTTSCGRCCACSCAGGAAGACTTGTCGCATGCTCCAACTGAAGCTGACAAAGCCATCTGGTTCATTGAGCRGATCCARCACATCCACCAACARGTTCAATATATTTTACACGAGTCCAATGCCAAGTACAAGTAGCACCACGATCAACACCGAGTGTCACACCAGTTTCAGGTGGGAGACAGTTTGGTTGCACTTGCAGAAAGAATGCCGTAAAGGGCCTCATCGGAAGCTTCATCCAATCCGTTATGGGCCTTAAACCATCACCAAGGTTGTGGGTGACAATTTTTTTTAGCTCAACCTTCCCCCCTTCCTTGGATTGCACCTAGTGTTCAATGTGGACCTTCTTCGGCCTTATTTCCACCATTATTGGACACCTTGGAGATAGCAAAACAATTGACACCAACAAATATTAACCCTGTTTGCATGGAATAGGAATCCACTAATTAGATTGTGGACACACAGGTCAAGGTAACTCGCCAGCAGAGGATCCATCTTTATCGGGTTGTCAAATAAGGGCAACTCCTACACTAAGGTCAGTGGCTCACCCGGGGCCAAATTCAACAAATATTTCCTCATCTGATGGGGGAACTCAACGCAATGGATAAAATTGATTCCTAAGGGGAGAGGATTGATCCAAAAGTATCTCGGTGGCCACCCACCTATTCCAACTGGCTCAAAACAGTTTTTTGGCAACTTACTATTTTTAACAGTTTTTTGGGTCCCAAACTTTTGGGGCCATTTTGAAGGCCTAAATGATGTTTTTTCGTGATCGATCACCTAAAATTTTGCCGAGAGATCTCATTAATCCCCTTGAATGAATCTCCTCATCAATACCTTTCCAAAGAGATATCATGGACCCTAAACGAAGATTGTATGTAAAAGTTACGACTCTGGGAAGTTGATGTACTAACTTACCCCAACAGGGCCCACATGACTTTTGGTGATTCATCTCCTACGGTTAGGTTTTTGGATGTCTAGGGTTTTGGAATTCGTGTTTATGATAAACATTCCTTCAAAGACTCATTGTAATCATCTTCTTACGAATGAGCGTAGCCGTCACATCTCTTCTCAGAGATAAGCTACCACAATTCTAGCAAGCTTGTTTTCAGTCTGCATTTTACAGTTTTCAGCATACTTCTTATTTAATAGAAGTCAAGTTTTACTGTATCTCTGGTATTGTTCATTGTGTCTCTATGTCAATATTATAAATATGTGTTTTCATTTCGTTACGCTCATAAATCCGGATCGGGTTTAAACTAAGAGGGTGTATGCACTTATACTTCTCTTAGTAAACTCTTATTAAATCAACAATACTTAAGAATAAAATGATGGAGGATAAGGTGGGGGTGTATTCCCTTATACTTCCCACCTAGCTCTATAAAAATAAAGTTGTCTTGAATAACAAATGATAGCATAAAGTAAAATCCTTACCATTTCAAGGAAAAAATGCTAAGACAGACCACCACAATAGAAAAAGAAGAGCCTTCCAAGTCTAACGCATCACTGCCACCAACCAATAATCAAGAAAGTAGCCACACACAAGAGCACAAGAGAGAAAATATCCAAAGATAACAAAAATTCCAGTCCAAGTATCATCTCACAAGACGAGAGTTATGTTATGAAATGAGATCTTGTGATCCCTATTTATACAAAATGTCTCCAAAATAGTTTGTCCACATAATATTTGAGTAAACCACAAGACTAGTGGTCAACAACCCTAATATTTCCCCTTTTACAAAATAACATTTAACAATTCATTTAAAATTTACTTTTACACAAAAGAAACCTTAACTTAAGGTGATGTCACCTCTTTAAAGGACATTTTGACACTAGGAGAAAGTTGTTGGTGTTGGAGAAGTGTAGATAGGCCTCCCAAGGACACATGTCAATCATCCAATTCATTTTCTTCATGTTCAAAGCCTCATTCTCCTCAAAGTTTCCTTGTGCCAAAGCATAACAACCTCACCTCCAAACCCTATCCCTTCTAGATGACGTCATGTTTCCAAGGGTGACATTTTTCCTCTCCTATGCAAAATGTTTGGCATGTGAGGGATAGGTTATGTCGTCCACCATGTCTTCTAGGCCTTCGAAGTTTCATCTCTCTCATCCAGCATGCGGGCCCTTGGCATCCAACATGTGGGCTTTAATCCCCATGGAAGCCTAAGCTAGGCTTGTTCCTCCAAAAATGTCCACCAACTAGGTCCTGAAAAAGACAAATAGGCACGCCCTCCAAGGATCTCAAGTCAAAATATCATGATAAGTAAATCAAGTCAATAAATGATCCACCTAAGTATGTGCATAAAATATTACAATGTCAAACAGGTAAGTGCTCAAAGACATTATGCGATGTTACGAGGAAAATCTCTCTATGGCTAGGGGTAAACCACAACAAACGGAAATGACTGCAAAAATCAACTCTAATTGCAGGTATGCTATATAAACAAATATGCTAACAAGACAAGATAAAGATCCTACCTCATTCAGACGTTTGATGAAGTCCACCGTTGAGCACTTGACTCAAAGAAATACACTTGCAACTTGTCCTCAACAACCAAGAAACGCAAGCATATGGTGATAATATATAATGTTAGCACATTCAATAGCACAATCCATCAACATTCATAACAAATACACCCATGGAATAACAATTCAAATATTTGAAATATATTAATTTGACGAGAAAAGAGTATTTCTATTAAAATGTAATCAGCAGAAGTGAATGAATTACAAACTTTTGTGTCGGCACGGTTCGAAACCGAAAAACTAAGTCCCTTCCAGCTGGGCCTCCACCACTTCAATCCTCCACCAAAGGAAATCCCATATAAGAGAGACAATGAAGTTCTCAATCATGTAGGGAAGAGCTTGGGGGATGAACAATGTGTTCAGACTTAAAAGGATAAAGGGATGCAAACTCAATATGAAGTGAATAATTTCTCCAGAGTAACTTTGCTCTCAAAGTTGAATTCTTCTCTCCTTTTCCATAGCTCGGATTTCGCCCATTTATAGCCTTCAAGTGGAACTAAAGGGCCGAGTCGGAACGTTTCTAGTATATGGAAGGTCAAGAATCATGGATCTCGTGATGTGACATCGAAACCTGACACCATTTTTAATTTTGGTCACAAAACCAGATGTATGCGGGTTGTAGTGGTGCAACCTGCGTATACTCATGTTGTATAGTAGTTAGGGCGTGTATATGTGGAAAAATATTGTTTTTAGCTTTGGGATTTGCAAAAAAGAACTTCAATTCTGCATAGGGAAATGGAACAAGACCTTCTGAGAAAATTTGCAAAGGGTGAGGCAAATCTTGCTATAACATGCGACTTACCAAGCTTGGATATGGGAGGGTTGACGAGGTGTCCTATTGGGTGGATCTTTCCCTAGGTCAAGTAATGCTTCCAACAGATCCCTCTCTAAGCCATGTAAAGTGGATGAATTGGTTAAGGATCAAGACTCAATGGGCATGGGGTTCATGACAAACAAGAGGTTGTAGTGTCTCCTTCATGGGTGCCTTTGTAGAGGGTGTGTGGCACCTTAGTTTGCAATGCACTTTTTCCAAGCCCATCGTTTTGTTGTTCTTTGTTTCTTTCCTATTTTAAGGACAAGTTGAAGGCCATTGTCC
>SNQJ01S0034302.1:62255-97661 GCA_010110895.2 Picea sitchensis | reverse complement strand
AATAAAAGTGGAGGAGTAAGGGTCTGAAGACTCGGAGAAGAGATCTCGATCGTTAATCGAGAAGAGAGCCAGAGGGCCATTGATCTAGTTGAGGAGGCAAAAGTCCCGAAAAGAGAGAATGACCATTGATTGGGGAGAGAACGTGTCATCATATCTTCCACTCCAGAAGATGACCAGTCAAAGATAGCATGAGTTCAATAATTGAGATTCTCAAAGGCCAGATTCATGGAGGGGATCCTCGCCACACATTTGAAGGGACAGGTGTCGAAATATCTTCCATTTCGGAAGATTTCCATGTGGAGGTAGCAAGGGTTTGAGATTTCAAAACCCCGAAGTCTAAAATCGTGAACAGATCTCGTCTGTTGATTTCAGAGAGACAGATTTGGTCCATGGATTTGGAGAGGTCATATCTGAACCATTGATCCACAGGTACCGTCAAGATCAGGAGATCGATGGTCCCACAACATTTCGGGGATTGAAGGTGCATGAAGTTTAATGGGTAATCGTGTGGTCATGTGGGTTTCTTCCCAAGGGCACATGCAAGAAGGGGCTATTGGAGGGAGGCAACACTCACAAGTGCACATTTATGCAAGGTTATAACCCAGGGGCATATTGAAGGAAGGGGCTAGTGTAAAGGAGCTAGCGCCCGAAATTTGAAGAGAACCAGAGTGTGCAGATGAAGGGTTGTGGGTATCAAAGGACCTGTGCCTTAGGATAAAATGGGACTTGTGTATAAATGAATTGGGTTCAAAGAGGAACTCAAAGAGTTAATCTGACTCAGGACAAGGAAAGATCCAAAGACCGGGAGGTCACGCAGCCCTATGAGGGAAGGGGGTATGCATCAGTTTCTACATCCCTAATGGTTGAAGATGAAAGTTTATTACAACATAAATCAATACCCCTTTATAGAGGAAACCCTAGTGGTTAATAGGTTCTCTAGGCACAAGGAACAAAACCCAAATTGCAGAAAGTTGAAATGACAAAAATTCATGTTTCCCAATGCACTATTTTATTTCTCCAATGCAAAATATTTAGATTAGTGCCTTTAAAATTGGGTAAATGGAGTCTTAAAATAAACATTTAGATCAACAAATACCCTATGAGTATAATCCCTTTTACTTCATATGGTATGCCAATCAAACTTAGGGTTAATCTAAGAGGGTATACACACTCTTATTCCTCCTAGCAACCCTGGAAAAATAACTTGTAAACTTTAGCAAATTATATTAAACTTGATGGAGGGTGTATCCAACATACGCCTCCGAGGGTTTCAAACAACCATAACCAAGAAATAGAAAGAAATAACTAATTATGCATATTTTTCCTGACCAATTCCAAGAGAGAGAGATCAAACACTAGTTTCACCAATCAAATTCACCATTCAAGATCAAGAGAACAAGCATCCAAGAGGTGTGCATCACTCCTCCTCATCCATTCACCAAAATATATCACCATAAAACATTTGCACAAGAGAGAAACACCATAATGCTCAAAGCTAGTGAAAATTTCAGCGAAATACTTCTCACAATGGGAGATTTATGGTATCAAATGAGATTCACATGATCTCTATTTATACAAAAGTTTTAAAACAACCCTTATCTTACCCCTTGAAGAAAATAATAATATTTAATTTTCAATTTAGCACATTAGAAACCCTAAAATAAGATTATGTAACCCCTTTAGGGGACTTTTTGACACTTTGAGCAAGTTGTTGGAAAATAAAATGAAGGTCATCGGGGCTCCTAAAACCTCCTCTTCATGTGCTAGGGTCAATCCATGTCTCCTCTGGTAAAATGATGTCAAGTGAAAATGTGCAATAAATCCATCGCCACCAAACCCCCTCAAGCATGACGCCAGGCCTCAAAAAGTGGCGTTTTTCCTCTCCTAGGAAAGTAGTTTGGGTAATAGGGGATAATTAAGGTCATCCATGATGTAGTCTAGGCCTTTAAAGGAAATTCATCATGATCTGGCATGTGGACCCTTGGAATCCAACCTGTGGGCTTTAATCCCCATGGAATCCCAAGCTAGGTTTGTTCCTCCAAAACTGTCCACCAAACAAGGTCCTACAAAACAAATGGGCATACCCTCCAAGGATCTCAAGTCAAAATATCATGGAAAGTCAAAACCACATCCAATAAAAAGGCACCTAAACATGTGAATCAAAACTACTGTTGGGCATATTGTCATTGATGTCAACAGTCGAAGTCATTGTTATGTGATGATGAGTTTTTATGATGAACTGTCATTGATGAAAAACAAGGAGTAGAAGAACATTAATCAAAGCTCATAAGGAAAAGCGCATTGCAGAAACGCTATCCAGATTGAAATCCACATAGTAAAACTCCAAAAGAATTGAGGAGGAATTATTTCCACTTAAGTAGTTTTTTGGGACAAACCAGGACTGTCATATTGAGGGGAAGTCAGGGAATAATTAAATCTCAATCGACAGATTTGAAGTAGGAGCTTCAGAAGGTTTCCCAGCCGAGATCAAGGAGGTAATTTAGATGAATTCTCAACCATCCGATCGATTAAAGTGGAAGGATAGAGTAAAGCATGAGATGCTAATCGATAGCAAGCAATCATCGTAGTATTATGACTTGTTCGGTAGGTAAAAACTCCAAAGGGATTGAACTTATTAGAGTTCGAGTAGGCTAGAGTCCCGGAGTCACAAATAGTTGAATACTCAAAGAGAGAAACTCCTTTGTTCCTAAGCCCATGGTCCTATCTCCTAAACTTATGAAAAGCTATCAGAGGAAGGAAGTGTTGATAAACACTTCGACAGAATTTTCTCTGCGAGAGTTGAATAACTGCAAAGACCAGAGTCTCGAAGCGTCGAAGTCCCGAAGTGAACGATAACCATCCACTCAACTGCAAATCAAAAATCGATTGTTCAATCTACTTCAACGAAATTCACTCTGGAGGGATTGAACCTCTCAGAGTTCGAGTAGTTTGGAGCCCCGAAGTCATGAATGGTCAAAATGAATCTGGACCATTGATATAAGAACTAATCATAGTCATTGGATAAAGGATTCATATGAATCTACGATTTTCAACACATCAAGATATCCACATCAGTAAGGACAAGTGGTGAAATAAGACAATGACAAGTGTTTAGGTTCAGATGGCACTTTAGGTTACATAAATCATGAATATAGGTGACACATGCTAGCCACTCAGCCAGTGCCACATCAACAATGAAGCCATCAAGTTACATCCCTCCGGGAGTATGTCCTTCGGGGGAAACCAACGTCTACCACCAACAGCTGGTCGAAGTGCTGAAGCACAAAGTCATGAACTAACGCTGGTCTTTGATCTAAGATCCTCTAGATTCTCACATGATCATTGGATCAAAATGTAGTGGAAATATACGTAAGCACTCCCATATTGACCACTTCGGCACTGACCAACTCTGGAGGAAAATGAAGAAGCAATTACCTAGACCTCCGAAGCCCCAGAGTCCCAAAGTCCCAAAGTAAATAGTGCTCATCCATCTCAACCTTGGATTAATTCATAGCCACTGGATTAAGAAGTAAAAAAATAAGTAAGGATTGGATCTAGACTGTTGATTTGGTTCCAAGAATCACTCCAACCATTAGATCAACCCTTGCGAGAGGTAACCACTTTAGGGAATTGAAACTCTAAAATATTCGATGAGAGATAAATTGCTCGAAGGCTAAAGTCTAGAGAACTAGGTTCTAGCCCTCGATTATGGGTTACAAACACATAAATTCATGAAGCACTAGAACATCGCTTAAATTAATAAGCCCATGGTTTTGCACATATGGTCACATGTAAATGGCTTGAAGGAAGTGCCTCTACAAAATTTGATTTATGCAATATTTGCAGAGACATGGAATCAATTTAAAAATGAAATCGATCCATATCTGTGATAGATTTATGAAAAGCACTCTCACTAAATTAAAAACCTTCACGATAAAGTTTGAATAATAATAGAGATTATTTTTAATTTAAAATGAAGAGGTGTGATGGTCCAAACAAAGGGACACAATGCTTCATAGCTCACACTAGTTAGAGGATTATATAAATGAGAAATAATGGTGAGAAGAAATTGTCTCTACAGTCCACATCAAAATATCAAAACATAAGTAGAGTCCAAGAAGAAGAATTGATGATTCTTATGTAGTGAAGGTGGAAGGGAGGAGCACAGAAGGATTCATATCCTTTACTAAGTAAAGATAAGAGAGTTTGTTCTTCCTATGGTTGGTGCCCTAAATATAAGGGAGTTGGTGCTTCCTAGGGTTGGTGACCTAAAGACAAGAGAGTTGGTGCTTCCTAGGGTTGGTGCACTAAAGATAAGGGAGTTGGTGCTTGTTGGCCCTTGACCAAGTTTTGAGGATCCTTAGTTAGGTTGGACCTACTTTTGGGACTTCGACAGGCTGTCAAAGGCAGAGAGCAAGTCGAAGAAGAGATCGCGAGATCTTGGCCCCTTTTTAGGGCCTTTTGGGTTTTGGGCTTATGTAACGGGTATGGGGATGTCGTCCCATGGGTTTACCCATGTTTAGGCCTCTTTTTTAATGTATAAATAGAAATATAGGCGATGTAAGTGTGCATGTATGTATGCTAAGTGAAAAGGCACAAGTGTGTGATACCAAGTGCTAAGTGAAAGTGGTAGTTTAAATGCTTTGTGCATGTCGTGTGAGACTTGCAAGGCTAAGTTCAAGTGACTGTAAGAGATTAAGTAGAAGCTTTGTGTTGTAACCTAGCTTGGGGAAGGAGGATCTGGTGAGGTGCGCGCAGATCTCTTGTCCTATGCAGAGTAGGATATTGTGGCTCTGTGCATGTAGCTGATTGAATGAAGATAATAAAAGATAAGAAGAGTTGGTTGACGTAGCCCCAGGCTGGGGGTGAACCACATATATCCTGTGTTGCTATGCTTTGTGTGATGTATTGATCTGTTTACTTTCTTAAGTTCTTTGATATAGATGAATGATAGATATATATGTTAATTCTTTGTGCTTAATAATATGGATGAATGCTAGATATAACCTATGTGAATGTGCCTAGTGCTTGAATAGGCTAGATCTGGGTGAAAACTGCAGTGCTCTGTAATTAGGGTTTTATCTACGAAGTAGATACTGGTTAAATATTGATGAACTGTAATTGTTAAGTGCTTTTTTAAGGTTTTGTAATCACAGATCAGTGTCTCGGCTAAGGTTGCATACATATGAGTCCTGCAACCACCCCTGCCTCTACCTTGGGTGAGACTTCATCTGCTTCGCAGGTGTTGCCAAAAGGGCCAATAGTTAGGGTTTTGTTGGTGCGTTGTTGTAGTGTTGAAACCTGGGTCTGCCCCTGTGCCAACAAATGGTTCCGTTGCAGGGACCTAAAACTGTGATTGCTGGGAACTGAAGAAAATAAATATATGTGCGCGGATATGTTTCTTTAGTGCACAGTAGTCTACTTAACTTGTGAATCTCTGTGCTAAGAAGAAAATTCATATCTGAAGAAAAGAGGTAAGATCTAAAGGTTTTGTTCTTTGTTAAAGGTAAGAACAATGAAAATTTTTTATTGAAAAAAGAAAGATAAGTGGAAATTTTTGTTTGAAAAGTATGGATCTAGGTATGTTTGATAAAAAAATTCCTAGCTTGAAAAGTAGGGCACAACTAGATGGAAGAAGGTTTGATATGAGTAGATCTGATAAAAATAATGAAATATATGTTATTCCTATGCATAGAAAGAAAGTTTGGACTAACAAATGGATGCAAAAACCTAGAAATATTTTTTTGCAGAAGACCGGGACATCTTGCCAAGGAATTCCCTGGTAGAAGACCTAATTGTCTTTGTTTTCAAGCTATGGGTCATGAAGTTTTGTATTGCCCTAGAATTTTTTCTAAGGTTGAAAGAATGAATATGAGACAAGAAATCCCTGAGGAAGATCAAGAAACTAAGACCACGACAAAACCCCAGAAAGAATCAGAGACTGTATTACTGCAAATTAAAGAAACCCTAAATGATCACAAAAATATCAACTTATCAGAGATCTTCAAAGAAAAAGAGTGCATAGAAACAAGAATAGGAGACTTCGACATAGACTCTAGATGAGGAAACACAGGTGGATATTATGACAGAAAGAACCTAGGAAATTTTAGGAAAGCCTGCTATGATTCCTTCATTAGGAGGAATAGGGTTATTTAGAGGAAATATGATAACCCTATGTGGAAGACTCACCTGGATAGTTATGAGTGCTCATGGAGCTATGACAAAGGAATATTTTGAGGTTGTTAAATTTATTGAGAACAACGCGCCATTTTCTATGTTATTAGGAAAACCTTGGATTGAGAGAAATCAGACTAGAAGAAAAGAAGAGGAAGTCTTAGAACAAAAGAAGCAAGAATTAAAGGATTTCATGACTAGGAGGATATTGCAATTGATTGAATAACATGAGAATAGATCGAAGTTATTTAAACCAGAAACTTGGATGTAGAAGTTGAACGAACACAAGAAGATTCACAGAAGAATGAAGCACTTACCCTAGATAGAGAAGAAGTATTTCTCTTGAACCCTATGAAAGAATATCAACTATGCGAAGTTACTATACCAAAAGGAGATAAGAATTAGAATGGGAAGAGGAACCCAATAACGCATATCACAGGGGAAAAGGCTAGAAATCTTAGTAAGAAGAAATCGAAGCTAGAAAATCTGATGGAGGTTCCTGAGGGAACTTTGCAGAGGGAAGGTTTGAAAAACTGGAACTTCTTTGGGATATTAGAAAAACACAACATGGCACTTCGCCATGGTGGAGAGATATAGCCATTGAAAGCATTATAACCATTAGCCTGACACCCCGAATAGTTAGAACAACATCTATGACCAGAAAGATCACCATCGGACTATTGGGACTGTGCCGTAACAAACATAACTGCATTGATGAAGGCCTCTTGTCTATTGGAGAAGATCTGTTACATCACTGTCTACTTATTCCGTTGATTGTTGCACCGGGAACACTTTTGTGAATTATATCCAAGCCAACAAGAGAACTCATTGCTACCGCGTTGTGTTTATTGAGATCAACACTTGTTCCATTTCCTTGAGCATTCATTCATCCACCTGAATTATCCAATATGAGCGTGTATGTCGGACGAGCTCAGCATCGCAGAGAAATTCATCGAAGAATTTCTAATCGACCTTATGGCAGAGAGAGTGATGTCCACATGAGTTCAATATTCATCAAAGCGAGGAGTGCAAGCCTCCCTGTCAACTGCCCGTGGATCCAGACCATCCCGCGTTGCAGATGAGAAAATAACCAAACACAGGGATGACTTGGCGAACAAGAAGTTAATACTGTTTGTTCTACCCGATTACATCCCACCTCTAGCCGGCGTGGTGAATTGTGAAAGTGTCCTAAGGAAATTCAACTACACATTTATTACGATGTACCTCCTGAAGGGGATACGTGCAGTCACACCGCATTTGGAGAGGATTCCAACCCTAAAGATCAGTGCTATAATCTAGGGGACCGCAAGACCTACGAACTTCTCACGCCTCACAAGTACTTAACTAAGATGAATGGAAAGAGATCAAAGATCATTCCCTAGCCATGGACCATGAACATCGTGCAGTCCACTATCCTTAATGTCATGAAAATTCCACACTTTGGAAGGCACCAGGAGGTTAACGTGTGCATTAAACTCATGTTGTCGTGATTCCATGGTGGTTATTTATGTTTAGACAAGCGTATTACCGTCGATTTGGTGCTAATCCATAGGATCACCGGATTGAGCATGCAAGGACCTGACCCACATGACTTCTACCCAGGGAAGGCTGTAGATCGCACCCTAGCACAGAAGATTAAAGACATTTATGGAGATGTAGAGAAGGGGACATAAGGCTACAAGGTAGCCTCCATTCAGAATGGTGCAGTGCGCCTTGCTTGCCATTTGATTACTGGTAAGCTAGTCCGGAAGAACAGACCCATGCAGGTCACAGGGTTTGTGGTTGACCTCGTAGGAAAGCGCGTGGAGGGATTACAGATGAAATGGGTGAAGTACTTAGTCAACCAGCTAGAATTCGATTGTCGCAAAGCTTAGGAACAGGGCTATGAGTTCCACTTTAGCTGACTATTGATCCTGATCGCGTTTACAACTTGGGAGATGTCGAAAGGTGGGACCTTCCCGGACATTGAGCCGTTTGAACCACTTGCTGCTAATTTCACCACGCTCTGGTACTCGAGAGATATGGGAAAACAGTGGAAATCGAACACAGTATTCCATACCTACTACCTGCAGCTAAAAAGGGCTATCGAATCATTCCTCTAGGTGACACCAAACACTCTAGACAGGTTTATACCCCTTATGAAGTTTCGCACAGATAGGCATTTCATATATATCACCGCGCACACAGATGCGAATAAACAAGATCTTTAGTCATACTATAAGCTCACCGAGGAGGACCTAGAAGAAATCACTAAGGAATGGCCCGCAGAGTTCCTTATAGCAGTCGCTAAGGTAGAATTGTCCGACCCAAACCTCATTGGAATCCCGGTAGTTACCCGCGAGGAGTATAATGCACCCAGTAGTAGCAGAAGGAAGAAGAAATAAGATGTACAGGAACTAAGCAGCACCTCAGAAGAGACTGCCTCAGATTCACTTGGTGGAGGAGGAGGTGACAAGGTGGACAAAGAGGAGAAAGAAGAAAAAGCAGGGGAAGAAGATAAGCAAGAGTAAGGTGAAGTAACCCCTCCACGGAACCCCCTTGATGACACAGATCCATCAAAGAAAAGGAAGGCTTCCCCCATGAAACCTACATCGAGGAAGAAATACAAAGCAAGCAAGCCGAAGCTTGAGATTGTCCTCACGATCGATGACTTCAATTTGATCATCGCAGTCGTATCAGATGCTTCGCAGGACATTTTGCAGAAAAACTAAGCCAAGCAAGAATCCTTGTATGACAAAATCACGACAGATATGAGAGGGGTACATCAGGCCCTTCACTCTAGCCGCACAGTATCCACTGAGCCCCTGCCATCAAAAGAACCAAAGTTGGGAGATGAGCCTGCCCAACTCTGCAGACTAGCTGATGCGACTGAAGCCCTCCTTCGTCGAGCACAAGAAGAGAAAGAACAGGCCATAGTGGCCTTGACGCAATCACAAGAAGAAATGGTAGAGCAACATTAGGTTGCACAAAAGGAGAAAGAGGACCTTCAATCCAAGTTTGAAGAAGAGAGGGCACAATCAGAGCAATAAAAAGAACAGTTTCTCACAGAAAAACTTGAATTCAAAGAAGCAGTCGACAGAGAACAATGCTTTGTAACAGGCTTAGAGCCAAAGGTAGAACACAAAGTGGGGCATCAAGTAGCATAGCTCGCAGAAGCTATCCAACAGCTACAAAAAATAATAGCATACTTAGATCTTCGCACAGATCTCAACACTCCGTCGAATGTATGAGATCAAAGAGAAGCAACTGCTCAAAGCACAGTTGAAAGAATCAAGGCCCTCACCATGGAATGTAAAAAAATAACTGATCACAGTGCCCATACTTATGAGTGAATCACTGAGGATTATGAATTAAAGGCACTGAAGACACAACTCCAGGAGGCAAAGCAACAAGCAGAAATAATACATGCATAGTTGAAGCCCCTAACAGCAGTCGAAAGGATGAAGCGATCCCAAGAACAATGCAATGCCCAATAGTAGGTCCACACCGTTAAGAGAATATTAATGGACGTGACTTAGATACTCCAACCAATTCAGGACGAGGCTTGCCAACTATTCACAGAGATTGAAGGTCGAGGAACAGAACTGGAGAAAGTAGTCACTGCAACTGAACAATGCTTAGAGGGACCTGTCAACGAAGCAATACAAGAGTTTTCCGAATAGGAGGCCATGGAACAACAATAGGTCGAAGCATCTCGAGCCAAGCTCGAGGAATTTGAAGCATAACTACCCATACCAGAGTGACTCGGGATGAGTCATAGGTGAGTGTTGGGGGCCTGTTGGCTCTTGACCAAGTTTTGAGGATCCTTGGTTAGGTTTGACCTACTTTTGGGACTTTGATAGGCTGTCAAAGGTGTAGCGCAAGTCGAAGAAGAGATTGAAGGATCTCGGCCCCTTTTTAGGGCCTTTTGGGTTTTGGGCTTATGTAATGGGTATGGGGATGTCATCCCATGAGTTTACCCATGTTTAGGCCTCTTTTGTAATGTATAAATATAAATCTAGGCGATGTAAGTGTGTGTGTATGTATGCTAAGTGAAAAGGCACAAGTGTGTGATACCAAGTGCTAAGTGCAAGTGGTAGTGTACATGCTTTGTGCATGTCGTGTGAGACTTTCAAGGCTAAGTGCAAGTGATTGTAAAAGATTGAGTAGAAGCTTTGTGCTATAACCTAGCTTGGGGAAGGAGGATCTAGTGAGGTGCGCATAGATCTCCTGTCCTATGCGGAGTAGGATCTTGTGGCTTTGAGCATGTAGTTGATTGACTGAAGATAAAAAAAGAGAATAAGAGTTTGTGGATGTAGCCCCAGACTGGGGGTGAACCACATATATCCTGTGTTGCTATGCTTTGTGCGATGTATTGATGTGTTTACTTGCTTAAGTGCTTTGATATAGATCAATGATAGATAGATCTGTTAATGCTTTGTGCTTAATAATATGGATGAATGCTAGATCTAACCTATGTGAATGTGCTTAGTGCTTGAATAGGCTAGATCTGGGTGAAAACTGCGGTGCTCTGTAATTAGGGTTTTATCTACGAAGTAGATACTAGTTAAATACTGATGAACTGTAACTGTTGAGTTCTTTGTTAAGGTGTTGTAATCATAGATCGATGTCCCAGCTAAGTTTGCAGACATCTGAGTCCTGTAACCACCCCTTCCTCTACTTCGGGTGAGACTTCATCTGCTTCACAGGTGTTTCTAAAAGGGTCGATAGTTAGGGTTTTGTTGGTGCGTTGTTTTAACATTGAACCCTAGGTATTCCCCTGTGCTAACAGTGCTTCCTACGGTTTGCTACCTAAATACAAGGGAGTTGGTTCTTCCTAGGGTTGGTTCCCTAAAGACAAGGGAGTTGGTGCTTCCTAGGGTTGGTACCTTGAATAAGGGGATTGGTGTCTCCTAGATTTGGTGCTCTAAAAAGGATTGGTGTCATTCACTCTTTCTTTATAAACCTTGTAATTTTTGTTAATTATATATTTATAATTTATTTTAAATACAAGTCCATTTTTGATATGTTGTGGTAAATAATAAAATATCAAAGTAAATGCTAATTGTTGAAAAATGAAAATACTGATTCACCCCACCCTCTCAGTATTTCCAACAATTGGTATCATAGTGGGTGCCTTCAGCACAGTCTAACAACTAGAAGGTAGATCCTGAATATGGATCAACAAGACGGAATGTCTAACAACAAAGAACCATTATTCAATGGAGGTGACCATGCTCTATGTAAAATAAGAATAGAAAACTTCTTGTTGGCTCGTGGTTTTGATATCTAGCAATCCGTTCTAGATGGTTACACTGCACCAACTACTCCACCCAAAGATGTTGTAGGAAAGAAAATCTACAATGACAACTCAAAAGCAGTTAATACAATTCTAGGAGGATTGAAAAATTCTACATGTGGCAAGGTTATGCATTGTAATTCATCCAAAGAAATATGGGACAAATTGGAGGTTGTATATGAAGGAGATAGCAAAGTCAGGTAAGGCAAACTACAGACCTATAGACCTATACCATATGAAATGAGAACAGGGAATGATAAATCAGAAAAAGATGAAATAGCCTTTAAATCATCTAAAGAAAAGAAGAAAGAGGAACATATGTCTCATGAAGATCAGTTAGACATATCCGATGTAGAAGAGGCCGAATTTATAAAGAAACTCCAGAAAGGATCTGGAAAATATAAAGGAAAGTTACCCTTAAAATGTTTCAACTATGCCAGAATTGGACACTTTGCTAACAAATTTGCCTATCCCAAGCACCAGGAAAATGACGAAGAATTTCACAACCAGAAAAACCAATACAAGAAGAAATTTTATAAGAAAAATACAAATTTCTATTCTAAAGAAGACATCAGTTCTTCAGACATGAGTGAAGATGAGAATTCAGAGCTTCTATTTATGGGAATGAATACTCAAAATAATGATGTAGATGATGAAGAAAATTATGAATTTGAAGTAGAAGTAACTTATTAGTGCTCTAGAGGAACTAAGAAAGTATAAAAACAAGAACAAGCTACTTAGGGTACAACTTCAAGAATTTGAAGAGTCACATCAATCAAAAGAAATAGATGCATTAAGAACTATCAAAGAATCAGAGAAGATCAACAGTGATTTAAAATCCCAACTCCTGGAAGCTAATAAAATTGAAGAAGTCATTTTAAAACAAATTAGTGATAAAAAAAATGTATGTGAGAAGCTAGAAGCTGAGATTAAGCTGCTAAAAAGTGAACTTGAGAAAGAAAATAAGGGATCAAAATTTGGAAATAGTTTAAAGATCTTGGATGAAATTCTCAATAGTCAGAGGTCACCAAACAACAATATTGGTTTGGGATACACCTAAGACTCAACCTCTACATTACAAGCATTCGTCAAAATACCAATCAGTTATGAAGATGCTCTAAAGGGCTCCTTAAGAAGAGAAGATAATAAAGCAAAGATGATACCATTGAAAATTGTTCCACATAAAAAAAAAATTAATATTCCCTACTAAAGTAAAAAATGACAAGAAGAATACAATCACCAGAAGGAATACCCCTAATAAATATCTATTTATTGGATACTATTACTCTTGCAATAATTTTGGTCATAAGGCAGTACACTACAAATCTTATGGACAATACAATAACATAAATGTCTAAAGATTCAAGAACAATAAGTACAATATAGAGAAGAGAAACTGCAACTCATTTTGTCCTTTGCAAAACTTCAATATTGAATGTCAAAAATGTAACAACTATGGTCATAACACCAAAGAATGTATATTACCGATGCAATCCTTAAAGATAGGAAACCCTAAAAAACACAATAAGAAGATATAGAAAAGAAAATCTGAAGTCCCAAGCAAGAAATATGAAGAATATACAACATCTAAAATTGATGAAGTTAATAGTAGGAGAATGGTGGGTAAAACTTCTAATAAAGAATATAAAAATCAAATCTATGCATATAAAGTAGATCAAGCTCAAGACAAGAAAAATCCTAAAGAAAAAATTGACACAATTACATAATTTGATAATGTCATGCAAGTAGATTATCCATTACCCAACAAACGGAAAATGAAAAAAGAAAATTCTCAAAACAAGGATAAAAAATCTTATGGTGCACAAAACAATGATGATGATAATGAACCTTCAATAAGAGATCAACCAGAAGAATTAAGAAATGATGATCTTGGAGGTTTTCAAACACTACTTTGATGATCCATTGAAACTCCTCAAAAATTAGAAACAAAGAGGGGAAGCAGAAATTAGGGAAGACTTAAAACTGTTCATGTTGATACTCCTATGAGTATTGAAGCACAAAAAAATGAATAGATAACTAGGATCATCGAAAGCATCATGGTTTGATGGTATAACTCTATGCAGGTTCTGACATGGTTTGTTGCAGGTCTTCATCTACCTAGGAACAATGCAGGTTATGTATTCTCTCAGTAAAGTCATGTGATATGATCATTCATTGGTTCCAAAGTGGTTATAAGTGGACAAACCCTAAATGGAAGTTAGTTTGTGGGCAAGAAATGGAGTGAGTGGAAAAGTATAAATACAAATATGCTTGTTTCCTTTGTGAGAGAATGGGTAAGGAGGGTATTGAAGTGTAAGAAAACTTTGTGATCTAGTTTTTGTGATGGTAGTTCTACAACAGTGAGGTAATGATGAAGACAGTTCAAGTACAAGTCTAAAAAATGAAGGGAAAATACTGGAAACTAAAGTTTTGAGAACAATGATTATGACAAAGGTTGTAGCAGGTACTGAGACAGTGACTGGGACAGTGACAGAGAAAATATGAATATGTATTGGATGGTTGATGTGTGTTTGAGTTGGATGGATAAATAAATCAATTCTAGTTGGATATATTGAACTCTATCGTCAAGTTGAGTCATGCGGCAAGCAAAGTATAAAAGTATCTCAGATGAATTTAGAAGAATTGTATGAGAAGCAATGGACGGGTCCAAGGATCATTTGATAATTATGAGCTACAATTGTGCAATGTTCCAGTAGGGAAGTAGTATTTGTAGCAGCAACAGCATGTTTTATATAGTGGTATACATGGCATCTTGTAGAGATGACAAGGGGAGATACCTTGTCAGGGAGAGCAGTCAGAGGAGGACAGAGAAGATTGACATGAGGGGTCATTAAGTTAAGACAAAAAAAGATCAATCATAGGAGGAGAAACCCTTTTCCATTGATGTCAAAGGGGGAGAGTAACTTCAGAGGAGAGAAGCATCATCATAGGGAGAGTTTTTGTATGAAGTTGGTGTGTTTCCATCAATGACAAAGGGGGATATTGTTGGACATATTGTCAATGATGTCAACAGTCGAATTTATTTTTATGTGATGATGCATTTTTATGATGAATTGTCATTGATGACAAACAGGGTGCAGAATAACATTAATAAAATCTCAGAAGGAAAATCACATTGCATAAACACTATCAGGATTGAAATCCACACAGTAAAAATCCAAAAGAATCGAGGAGGAATTATGTCCACTGATGTAGTTTTTAGGGACAAATCAGGACCGTCGGATTAAGGGGAAGAAAGGGAAGAATTAAATATCAACCAACAGATCTAAAGCAGGATCTTCGAAAGGTTTCCTAGCCATTAATATCAAGGAGGGACTTCAGATGAATTCTCGACCATCGCATCGATCAAAGTAGAAGGATAGAGTAAATCATGAGATGCTAACTGACAACAAGTAGTCATCATAGTATTATGACTTGTTCGGTAGGTAAACACTCTGGAGGGATTGAAATTCTCAGAGTTCGAGTACCCCATAGACCCGGATTCATGAACAGTCAAATACCCGAAGAGCGAAGCTCCTTTGTGCCTAAGCCCATGGTATTAGCTCCTAGACTTATGAAAATCTATCAGAGTAGGGAAGTGTTGATAAGAACTTCAATGGAATTTGCTCCCGAAGAGTTGAATGATTGAAAATAATGGAGTCTTGAAGCATCAAAATCCCAAAGTGAACGAGAACCATCCACTCAACTGCATATCAAAAATTGACCGTCTGATCTACTTCGACAAAATGCACTTCGGAGGGATTGAACCTCTCAGAATTCGAGTAGTCCAGATCCACATAGTCACGAATGGCCAAAATGAATCTGGATCATTGATCTAAGAATTGATCACATTTGTTGGATGAAGGATTCATATGAACCTATGACCGTCAAAAAATTAGGAGATCCACATCATCAAAACCACATCAACAAGGACACGTGGCACAAGAATATGGTGACAAGTGTCTAGGTTGAGATGACACTTTAGGATACGTAAATCATGAATCCAGGTGACATGCGGCAACCACTCAGCTAGTGCCACATCAAAAATTTATGTAACTCTAGGAGTAGGTCCTTCAGGGAAAACCAAATTCTACCACCACCAGCTTCCATAAGCATTGAAGCACGAAGTCACGAACTAATGTCGATCGTTAATCTAAGATCCTTCGGATTCTCACATGATCGTTGGATCAAAACATAGTGGAAAAATACGTAAGCACTCCCATGTTGACCACTTCGGCGCTGACCAACTCCAGAGGAAATTGAAGCATCAATTACCTGTACCTCCAAATCCCCGGAGTCTCGAAGTCCCAAAGTAAATAGTGGTTGTCTATATCAACCTTGGATTAATTCATAGCTGTTGGATTAAGCAATAAAAGGATATGTAAGGATTTGATCTAGACCATTTATTTGGTTCTAGAAATCACACCAATCATCAGATCAACCCTTGTGAGAGGTAACCACTTTGGGGTGTTGAAACTCTGGAAAATTGCATGAGAGAGAAAGTGCCCGAAGGTCGAAGTCCAGAGGACTAGGTTCCAGGCCCCGGTCATGGGAACATAGCTTAAATTAATAAGCCCATGGTTTTGTGCATATGGTCACATGTAAATGGTTTGAAGGAAGCACCTATATAGAATTATATTTCTGCAATATTTGTAGAGACATGGAATCCAGTTAAAAACAAAATCGATCGACATATATGATCTATTTATGAAAATCACTCTCACTAAATTAAAAACCTTCACAATAATGTTTGAATAATAATAGAGATTATTGTTAATTTAAAATGAAGATGTGTGATGGTCCAAACAAAGGGAGACAATGCTTCATATCTCACACCAATTGAAATATTATATAAATGAGAAAGAATGGTGAGAAGAAAGCGTCTCTGAAGTCTAGATTAGAATATCAAAACAGAAAGTCAAAGAAGAAGAATTGATGATTCTTATGCAGTGAGGGTAGAAGGGAGGAGCGCAAAAGGATTCATATCCTTTACTAGGTAAATATAAGGGAGTTGGTGCTTCCTAGAGTTTGTGCCCTAAATACAAGGGATTTGGTGCTTCCTAGGGTTGGTTCCCTAAAGATTAGGGAGTTGGTGCTTCCTAGGGTTGGTGACCTAAATAAAAGGGAGTTGGTGATTCCTAGGGTTGGTGCCCTAAAGACAAGGGAGTTGGTTCTTCCTAGGGTTGGTGCCCCAAAGACAAGGGATTTGGTACTTCATAGGTTTGGTACCCTGAAGAAGGGGATTGGTGTCTCCCATAGTTGGCGCTCTAAAAACGATTGGTGTCCTTCACTATTTCTTTATAAAACCTTGTAATTTTTGTTAATCATGTATTTATAATTGATTTTAAATACAATTCCATTGTTGATATGTTGTGGTAAATAATAAAATATAAGATTAAATGCTAATTTTTGAAAAACAACAATACTGATTCACCCCCCCTTTCTCAGTGTTTTCAACAACTACCTCACCAAATTAAATAAATGCTCCAAGACTGTAACACCCCTGTTTCCGCCAACTTGTAATTAATCATTAATTATAATCACCATGCTATGGCATGGGAACAATGTAAATGTATTATTGTTTAGATTGCCAATAACTGGCTGTGGGGGTGAAGCCTTGAAGTACTGGCCATGATATCACTACAGGAAAGAGTGAGGAAATAGTAGAGAGGGTTGATTATGTCAAAATGACCCAATTTCACCTTACTAAAATAATAATCCTCATCCTGAACCCAAGGAAAAAGAAGTTAATGAAAGAAGGATTGGTAGTTGAACAATCAACTATCCCCATGAATGGAATCATGGAGAGTCTAGCTGAGGAGACAGAATATCGTCAACCCGAAGTACCACATAGTGCAGTTTTCCTACAGGATCAGACTGACTTGAGTTTCTTATGACAGAAGGAACATGACAGGTCTAGAACTTTCCTAGGGAGGAAAAAGGCATGCAAGAATAAACACGAAGGTATACAAGAAGGAGACCATGACCATAGAGGGAGTTCAATCTAGATATGCTAAGAGGAAGAAAGTAAAAGAAGAAGTTTATCTCGCTACTAGAGAGAACCTAGAAAACCTGACCTGAGTAGAAGGTCGTGAGATTGATGTTGAGGGAGCATCCTCTAAACCTCGTAGAGGTGGGGATAGAGAAAGAATCTCTGAGAAACTACAAAATTTACCTAGTGATATCATGGCTTGGCACGGGGGTCACCAGAGTGCTAATAATGAATGCCTCTGAGCCTACGGTTGGGTGGAGAGGAAAACACCCATAGTTGGTTGGTTGGATATCAACTGTAATAGATAAGTATTCCATAGACTCTGCGAACTTGAATTTTAATTTATGATTGAATGCTTGTATTTTCTCTATACATATACATCCTTGATATATAGGGATGATGGAATATTATTGTATCTTGTTGGATGCTAGATAATCGTGACTCTGACAGTCTAACTGAATGAATATTTTGAGGTAGAGTTTGACCATTATCCCCTTCCAATTGTTTTATGATTACTTTTACCTAGAAAGGGAAAACTATCAATAATGGGTTTCTAAATGAATTTGGAACATATGGCATTGGCCTCTGTACTGGTTAGAATATTTCTCAAATGGATTACTCAGGCATCAATTCCACAAGTAGAGAATTGGGATAGACTCCACAAGACCGTTTGGGTCAGGTCGATCCCTTGATTTACCTTTCCCTGTTTTCGAACTTGAGTTATGAGAATGGAAGGCACTTCCTTCAAACTAGTCATCCAAGTAACCATGGGATAATTCCCACAACCTTAATCTAAGTTAATTTGAGAGATAAGGGTGTATCCTTCAGAACTTATCAAAATCCTCATATGACTATAACCATGGAACCTAGTGTTACACCCGACGGGAGATAAGCCTTCTAAGTTTCAAGGCTTCGGGGGTCCGGAGCTTTGAGATGTTGGAATCCTCATAACATCCAAATTGCGTTGAAGGAGACCTATCAAACTGGTAACTTGATGGATGACCGAAAGCTGGCGGTCAGATACCCTTCATCGTAGGATTCATCCCCTTGCTAAACCCCAATCCACTCCTCGTACGCGAAGTAACATGAGTTGTAGATATGAGGGTAATCGGGATCTCCCCTGACCGTTGGATATACACCGTTGTCATTCTGGCACTGACCACTTTGGGAGAACATAAGTTTTATAACATCAAAACCCTCGAATGTTGGAGTCGCAAAGTAATGTGGGTCGTCAATCTAAGGTCCTTCCGGATCCCTCTCGTCCATTTGATCATGGGGACGATTGTATCATATCGAGAGCATGTGGGGGTACATGCATCGAGCAATGGTGATGCCATGTGTGGTGGCATTGTGACATTGTAAAGAGGTGTTGGTAACTCGAGGAAGGTGCCACACATCTTTCTAGTGTGTTCCAGGTTGACAGGTGTCCCTATAAGAGTGGATGAACACTGAAACCTATGGACCTTTGAGCTAAAATTGTGATTCATTGATTTGGGGATTCCTTCAAGAACCTCTCCCAACTGTCAGATCAACTAATTGAAGGATAGTGTGTAGTACTCCATTGAAGTTCTACTCCGGGAGAGAAAGGGCATTAAACAGTCAGAACCTATGAACACTAAACTCATGAAGTAACATGGACCGTCGATCCAAGGGTGCTTCGGGATCTCTCCCATCCATTCAATCTAGATCATGGTCATTCTAGTGTTGATCTACTCCAGGGGAAAAGGAGTGTTAAATGGGTGGAACCCCCAAACTCTGAAGTTGCAAAGAAACATAGGCTGTATATCTCGGGATCTACATGGACCTGTATCGATCGTAGAAAAAAAGGTATTGGGATGGTTCCCAGAGACCTTAAGTCTAGAGTGATGTGCCACGCTGACGTCACATAGGGTGACATGGACCCATGTGCGACATGCCATGTGTCACATTGATTCATTCTTTTTACAGACCTTATATGCCAATTTGAAAGTGACAGTGTCTCCCATTGATAGGGCCACGTGTCATCTCTATTATTTGTCGCATGTCATCCCCTGGTGTGTGGTTGCTTGACCTAATGGCTAATGGGACCTTGATATTTCGGGATTTTAGAACTCCGGGAGACTTAGGGTGTTAGAACGTATGCTTAAAAAAGGGTTGAAGGCCAGAGATACGTGGAAGGACCTCGGTAGTTCGGGAGTTTGGAACTCCGGGAGGTTTAGGATGTTAGGATGTATGCTCCAAAGGGGTTGAAGGTTGTAGCTATGTGGCAGGATTCCAAGGCTTCGAAGTTCCAAATGGTTTGGGTGTGGTATAATGGATGAGTCAAAAGGCCCGAAGGCTAGTTCCACATGGTAGGACCACGGGACTTTGGAACTCCAAGAATGAATCACACATGGATAGGAAGGACAAAGGGCCGAAGACTCGGTGAACGTGAATGGGAGGGGAAAATCCCATGTAACCATCTCTCCAGCGATCATTTCATCGATAAGGGATGATGACCATGGTCAAATCCATGCTAGGTGTAATGGTACGACTGAGGTGAATCCACATGGGTGACATGTGGCCTTTGACCAATGATGCTTGCAGAACTTTGGAAGGGCATAAATTCTAATCCAGAGATCAGATTTGAGCATGGTAACAATGGTTGGAAATATCTTGACGAGCATAAGGTGATGGAGATCTCCAGAAGAGGATTCAATATGATGAAGGAAAGAGAAATTTTGATGCCCCATCCCTTAAAAAGGTACTTAAGGGGTTGGGTGTGTTACAAAGTGGTATTAGAGAGGGAAACAATAGTTGGCCTACTTGGGCTCACGAAAGAGTCAAGTGATTAGTTTTATTTCTCATAAAACTTTAATGGAGAGGGGACCCTACCCTACCCTATCTAGCATAGCATGATTCAAACACAGGCCTGGATGGGACAAAGAATAGTCATAAGACTAGTTTACCAAGACTAAGATGAGCTTGTTGAGAGTAATATTGTCGTATGGTAATTATCTACATAAGTCCCTTGAGGAGAAGGATGCATATTAAAATTCAGTTGGGATTTTACCCAATGAGATTGAATCATGCTAGATTGTGGGAGAAGAATCCCATCATTTATTTTAGCAAAATGATAGCTAGACCTACAAAAGTGGGCTTATGAAACCTCTATTAATTAAAATCGTTGGTTAAATGAAGGATTTGGAAATGGGAGAACAATCCTCCATGTCTAGAGGCCTCATTGGAGTAGGTGAGATCAACCTGCTTGACCTATTATAATTGAAAGACTTCCTGCTAGGGTAATCCCTCTTTGAAAAATAAAGGAAGTCATGAGGAATGAGAATGAACCTCATGGAAGAAGTGAAATGACATGAGAAAGTTCAAAAGCTCATGGTTGGGCTAGGGAAGTGTGTACCCCTACTAACTAAGGGTAAGTCTATACATGAAAATGCAATAGGAAAGTAAGTGGAACCCGCCTGCACTGTAGACATGGGTATAATTCTTGGTGCAGGTAGATATATTGAAATGCATATCGCAAGGATAGAGAATGCATATGACATGCATACATACTTATTATAGTCTATCATTGAATGTAAAATATGGTGATTTCATAGATCATATGGTTAGTGATGATCTGACTATGGTAGCATAAGTAAAAGGTTGATGATGTTGAGTACATAGTACCTTATGAGGATAAGGTAGAATGATTAATGAAATGTTGATTCTGAATGTGGTAAAGGAAGTGTTGTGACACTTCTATAGGACCAATGGATCAATTTGACATCTAGAGGTGGATGATATCCATATAATGCATAGCTTGGTATACTCGATTAGTAGTGAGAGGGAATCTAGAAAAGGATTCCCTTGATAAAAATGTATGTTAAACAAAAATGGTTGGATTCATGAAAAAGAATCTTGATAAGCTGTCTTATTTCCTTGGGAATTGTTGGAATTTCCCAAATGGTGTTTCTAGATTGTTGAATAACTTTATACTAGTTGAGGAAAAAATTCCTTCTTACTGGTTGTTGGCATATGGAAAGGGGAACATAGTTATGATTATGTATATTAAACTTTCCATGTGGATATCATGTGAATGTCTGGAAGCTCTCAGCAGGGAGAGCAACTCAATGTTGGGTATCTCTATGAAACTTTCCATAATAATGGTAGCAAGATCCTTGGGAGGAGGATCTGGAAGTCTGATATGTCCATGTGTATGAGTGACATGGAAAAGGTGCAAGAAATGAGCTTGCATGATGAATGTTTAGTTGTTCTTATTTATGATTGAGTGCATGGATGTAATGCATCGTAAGGTTACTTGATATAAGGAATGATATTAAGACCGAATATATATATGAATGAATGATGTTAAACGTGCAAATGATGCACATGTATAATGTATGAGTGAAATGTAAGGCAAGAATTACACTTGCCCAGATTGAATGAATACCATGGATACATGGTTGACTCTATTCCGAGGATTCATGAAAGTTTTATTTTGAATGATAGCTTAAGGGGAATGTGCTCCATTACCTCGGGAAAGGCTAGTATAAATAGACGAAAGAGAAAATGAGCAAGGATGCTCTGTTGTCATGATAAGAGACAAAATGATTATTCCTTTGAGGATTGTCTGAGAATGATTGTGAATAATCATGAGTTCAATGATTTCAAAGTAAAGATGTATTTTTATATTACTTATGTAAATATTTGGTAAACAACTGAAGCTAACTCAAGTTTTAGGCCATTAAATATAGTAAAGGATATGTAGTAAGGAAGTTTCATGCCGAAGGAGTTTCCTGGGGAGGAACTGTGTGAAGACTCATCCAGGAGAACAGAGTCAAATCCTTAATGGATATTTAGAATTAGGTAGTGGGATGTAAGTGTAACTGTGTTTACCTGCATAGAATAGATCTAGCTAAACAATGATACACACATTTTCAAAGAGAATTGGAAAAAGAAGAAGAAGGAGAGAAAGAATGGAAAAAATTCTCATTAACCGTTGTGAATAATGAATAATTACACATGATATACTCTGTATATCTCAATGAGTTTGACTTGAGGAGAAACAAGTCGCCATAGTGGTGGTCTAGAGTGATCTGGAGACACACCATCAGTTACGGGAGTGAACTGCCACCTATTCTAGTCTCTCAGGTAGTTACGGGAGTGAACTGCCACCTAGTTGAGTTAACTAGTCAACTAGTCTTCAGTTAACCAACTGAACAGAAAGTAGTGAGGAGTTAACTCAAGGAATCAAGGCTAATGCGCCACTCAGGTGATGATACCAAGGCAATTTCGAATTAGCATGGTGATGATCCCAATGCAACATCTAAACTCAACTCAACTAGTCAAACTGAAGTGTGAATTGAAAGAGAATATTCTCCAGGTGGAATATTCTCTCCTAAAATATAGGAGACTGGATAATGACTAATTATGACTAATAAACAAACAAAAAACCTTAGGAAAAAGAAATCCTAGGTGTGTGTGAAGTAACTCCAACACCCCCCCTGAACATCACTATGGTGAAAATAAAGATTGGGTCCCGGCAATGAGGCCATGTTAGGTACCCAGGTACAAAAGATACACTAAAAATAAAGTGAGGAAAGAGGGAAAACCTCATGGGAAACCCCCCCCCCCATCAAGGTACAATGTATGTAAAAAGAAGAACTACAGTTGCTAGGCAACTTTGTCCTTCACTCCAAGATGACCTCGCAGAGAATGGAATTTATGCTCAGTGAAGGTCTTGGTGAAAATGTTTGTCGTCTGTTCTGATGAAGGACATAATTGTAAGTTGATGATCCCCTCATGTAATAATTACCAGATGTAGTGCATGTGGATCTCGATGTGCTTTGTCTGCTGCCTCTGAACTAGATCTCTGCAGAACGTCAGAGTGCTCTGGTTGTCACACCAAATGACGATCAACCGATGAAACTGAATTCCCAACTCAGTGAGAAAATTTGTAGCCACATAGCTTGAATGGTTATGTTAACTACCCCTATGTACTCCGCCTCAACTGAATATAGAGAAATGGTAGCTTGCTTCTTGCTCGACCAACAGATAGGCCCAGAACCAATACTGAGTGAGTAACCAGATGTGGGCTTGCGATCAATGCTATCGCCAGCCCAGTCAGAATCAGTAAAACCAATGAGATCTAATGTAGAGTCTGTTGCATAATGAATCCCAAAGGTGATGGTGCCCTGTACGTATCAAAGGATATGCTTTGCAGCTTTCCAATGTGGCTCATGTGGCTCCTGCATGAACCTGGAAACTACGCCAACTGCATATGAGAGGTCTGGTCTGGAGTGTGTAAGATACAACAAGCTCCCCACTAGTTGTCTATATAATGTGTTGTCAACCACTGGAGTCTCCCTGCCATCCTCAAGTTTGACTACTGATAGGATAGGAGTTGGAACGGACTTGTAGTCTGTCATGTGAAATCTCTCAAGGAGATATCGTGCATACTTGGCTTGAGATAGTTTGATGCTTGATGCATCTTGACTGATATCAAGTCCAAGGAAGAAGTGTAATGGACCCATGTCCATCATCAAAAACCTGTCATGAAGAATCCTCTTGACTGCAACAATCGTTGAAGTCGAGCAACCGGTGATCAACAAATCATCGACGTACATAAATAAAAGTAGAAGTGAATCATACGTCCTGAGCATGTACACATTCATGTCTGATTTACAATGTACAAAGTTCTGTGACAACAGGTAGGAGTCCATCTTGGCATACCATGCCCTCGGAGCCTGCTTGAGGCCATAAAGTGACTTCTTCAGTCGACAGACCAAAGATGAGTCCTGCATAAATCCCTGGGGCTGCTCCATGTAGATCTCCTCAGAGAGATCACCGTGAATAAATGCATTCTTCACATCCATCTGATGGAATTCCCATCCCTTGGCTACTGCAATGGCAAGTGACAATCGTATGGAATCCATCTTCGCTACTGGAGTGAAGGTCTCATCATAGTCAATACCATGAACCTGCTGAAAGCCTTTGGTGACAAGCCTGGCTTTGTATCTGCTGATCTATCCATCCGCTGTGCTCTTGGTACTGTAGACCCATCTGCATCTGACAATTTTCCTCCCAGAAGAAAGGGGAACCAGATCCCAATTCTGGTTCTCGAGGAGGGATTTGTACTCCTCCTGCATGGCGGATTCCCAAAAGGGATTTTTAGCAGCATCGCCATAAGACTGTGGATCTGAAGATTGAACCAAGAAAATATGCCTGGAAGGAAATGGTTCAGTGGAAGTGAGTGAAATAGGAGGATCCTCGAAATCAGATCGATTCCTCCTAGTATCGGCTGGATCACCTACGAGATCCCTTGCATCCTGAAGAGTAGTTTGTGCCCACTTGGGCCTCTTATCTGGCTCTGCAACTGCATTTGGATGCTCTGACTCTGCATCTGACTGTACTGAATCTAAATTTGAATATGAATCCTCTGATTCATATGAATCAAAACTCTCAATTGAAGAAGAGTCGGCATATGCATGCTCATCATCTCAAAGGTGTCTAGATGCGGTTGCTGAGGTACATGCGAGACACTTTCCTCAAATTGGACACTATGCTCAATGATGAGCCGGTCCCTTCACACCGTCAGGGTACCCAACAAAAATGCACTCAGTGCTCTGTGGATCAAGTGCCTTACTCTTTTTAGAGGGAATGCAGACCCATGCACGAGAACCAAAAATGCGAAAGTGGGTCACTTCCGGTTTGAGGCTGCTCCAAGCCTCGTAGGGGGTCTTATCCTTGACAGATCTATGGGGAGATCTGTTTTGGATGTATGTTGCATAGTTAAGTGCTTCGGCCCATAATCTCTGTGGTAGTGACTTTGCATGCAACATGCAAGATGCCATCTCCTTTAGAGATTGGTTTTTCTGCTCAGTAACTCCATTTTTCTGTGGAGTGTAGGGAACTGTATGCTGCAACTGAATCCCTACCTCATGGAAAAGATTATGAATCTCATGATTCACATACTCTCCCCTGTTATCAGTTCAGAGGACTTTGATATTCTTTCCGGACTGTGTCTCAACCAAAGCTTTAAAATCTTTAAGGTAATGAAAGACCTCAGATTTTTGCCTGAGAAAGTAGATCCAAGTAAAACGTGAGAAATCATCAACAAAAATGAGAACAAACCTCACTTTTCTGATTGATGGATGCGGAAAAGGACCCATGAGGTCACTGTGGATCAGATCTAAAGGTGCAGAAGCTCACTGAGACTTTCCTTTGACGAATTTCTCTCGAGGGTATTTTTCGAGAACACATCTCTCACATACTCCCTTGGAGAAATGGATGTCTAGTAGACCATCAACTAATCTGTGATTTCTAAGGTGTTGCATGTATCTAAAATTCAAATGTCCAAACCTTTCGTTCCATATCCTACTACTTTCATCAGCATGAATAAGCAGTAAAGCAGAATCAGGTTCAATGAATTCAAAAAATGTATACAATCTAGACTGATGATTTACCTCACCGGTAGCAACTTTGGAGTTGGTTTTCATTTCATAGATGTCCATGGAATTTGGTGTGAATACGAATTTATTTCCGGTGCTGAAATTCGTCATTTGATACATAGAGAGAAGGTTGACAGAAATCTTGGGAACATGCAACACATTCTCGAAGCTTCCGTTGGTAAGTTCAATCCTTCCTTTGCCAGTGACTTTGACAGAAGAGTTGTCCCCCATCAGAATAGGAGGACGTTTGCATGCATCCAAAGAAGAATAGACTACTTCTGAGGCACCCATGTGATGTGATGCTCCTAAATCTATGATCCAAGCATTGGGAGAGGAGTTGATGGCAATCAACGCATGGCTAGAATTGCCTTTCTTGGAATTCAGATCTTCTGGCTTCTTCTTCTTTGCACCCTCGGGGATGCGATCTCCAAGGTTGTTTTTCTGAAGTATCTGAGACATCATATCTATTTTTTTTTGCATGCATGCAGATTGCAAATGGAATCCTTTGTGACAGTATCTTCATTTCTCTCCTTTTCTTCTCTTTTCTCCTTTGGATCCCGAGGCATCGCTGAAGGGTTTTGTGTACCCTTCCTTCTTTGTATGTGCATGATATTTCTACTTATATTTATCTTTATATTTATGATATTTGTGACTACAATCATGCACAGTGAGTGCATGTGCCCTTGGGCCTTTCATTGCACCCATGTTGATGAGCTTGGTTTGCTCTTGCGTCAAGGATTCGATAAAGTCCTCAAGAGAAGGCATCTTCCAGGTGGCTCCAGGGGTGAATCTGACAGTATTGAATGTGGATACGAATATAGAGAATTCAGGTCCAAGCTTGCAGAGAATGGTGAGAACCATTTGTTTCTCCTCCTTCGATTTATCAACCCTGCAAGATTTGAGTTGCGACAGTAAATCCTTGAATTTTGTAAAGAAATTTTGGATATTCTCGAAGCTTTTTGGATCCAATGTGAGAATCTCAACCTCCAGCATGTGTCCCCTCATCTCATCCTATATTCCAAATATCCCTTCCAATATGGTCTAGGCTTCATTGGGAGTCTTACAGGAAGATATATGAAAAAGGAGATCGAGAAAAATAAGACTGCAAATTGTTCTGAGTGCCTCATCCATGCGATTTAAGTACTTGGATATTTCTATGGCTGATGTCAGATCTGTATCTGTATTCATGGTTAACCTATAAAACCCTTTAGATAAAAAATGTATGGCTATTTTCCCCTTCCATGCAAAATAGTTGTAAGGTGTAAGAATGAATTCTATTTGGAATTCCATCTTTCTGTTGTCTTTAATCTTCGGTACTTATAAAAAAAATTGGTGTAGATTTTTCTTAGCAGTTCGTCAACTCTGATACCATGTAAATGTGTTTACCTACACATAATAGATCTATCTAAACAATGATACACAAATTTGCAGAGATAATTGGAAAAAGAAGAAGAAGGAGAGAAAGAATGGAAAACATTCTCATTAACCGTTGTGAATAATGAATAATTTACACATGATATACTCTGTATAACTCAATGAGTTCAACTTGAGGAGAACCAAGTCGCCATAATGGTGGTCTAGAGAGAACTGGACACACACCAGCAGTTACGGGAGTGAACTACCACCTATTCTAGTCTCTCAGGCAGTTACGAGAGTGAACTGCCACCTAATTGAGTTAACTAGCAACTAGTCTTCAGTTAACTGATTGAACAGAAAGTAGCGAGGAGTTAACTCAAGGAATCAAGGCTAATGCACCACTCAGGTGATGATACCAAGGCAAGGTCTAATTAGCATGGTGATTATCCCAATGTTGCATGGTGATTATCCCAATGCAACATCTAAACTCAACTCAACTAGTCAAACTGAAGTGTGAACTGAAAGAGAATATTCTCCAAGTGGAATATTCTCTCCTAAAATATAGGAGACTGGATAATGACTAATTATGACTAATAAAAAAATAAAAACCTCAGGAAAAAGAAATCCTAGGTGTGTGTGAAGTAACTCCAACACCCCCCCTGAACATCATTATGGTGAAAATAAAGATTGGGTCCCGGCAACGAAGCCATGTTAGGTACCCAAGTACAAAAGATACACTGAAAATAAAGTGAGGAAAGAGGGAAAACCTCATGGGAAAACCCCCCCCTCAAGGTACAATGTATGTAAAAAGAAGAAATACAGTTGCTAGGCAACTGTGTCCTTCACTCCAGGACAACCTCGCATGAACTACACAGATCAATATTGTGCCAGATTATGAAATTTTACTCTTGAATTTTGCACAACAATAAAATATTTTCGCACGAAATTGTAATTAAGATGCTTTTTGTCCAAGATTATTAAACTCGGGTGATGAAGGCTAAGAGTATAGAAAGGACCTGACCAAGAAAGAGAATCAATATTTCTGAAGCAAATGAATGAAAAAGTCATGACAGTTGTCAATGAGAAAGAACATCGAGGATGGTGTCCCTTTTTAAGGGGGAGGGGATTATAACACCCATGTTTCCCCCAACTTGTAATTAATCATTAATTATGACCACCATGTTATGGAATGGGAACAATGTAATTATATTATTGTTTAGATTTCCAATAATTGACTGTGGGGGTGAATCCTTGAAGTATTAGCCATGATATCACTAGAGGAAAGAGTGAGGAAACAATAGAGAGGGTTCATTATGTCAAAATGACCCAAATTCTCCTTGCTAGAATACTAAGCGTCATATTGATCCCAAGGAAAAATTAATTAATGAAAGAATGACTGGTGGTTGAAAAATCAAATACCCCCATGAATGGAAGAATGGATATTATGGCTGAGGAGATAGAAGACCGTTAGCCCGAAGTACCACAGAGTGCAGTTTTCTTGCAGGCCCAGACTCTGCAAACTTGAATTTAAATGTCTAATTGAATGCTTGTATTTTCTCTATACAGATACAACCTTGATATATAGGGATGATGTCATATTATTGTATCTTTTTGGATGCTATATAATCGTGACTCTCGCGGTCTAACCGACTGAATATTTTGAGGTAGAGTTTGACCATTATCCCCTGTCAATGGTTTTCTTCTTACTTTTACCTATAAAGGGAAAAATATCAGTAATGGGGTTCTAAATGAATTTGGGACATAAGGCCTTGGCCTATTTACTAATTAGAATATTTCTCAAAGGGATTACTCAGGCATTAATTCCACAAGTAGAGAGCTAGGATAGACTCCACAAGACCGTTTGGGTCTGGTCGATCCCTCAATTTACCTTTCCCTATTTTAGAACTTGAGTTATGATAATGGAAGGATCTTCCTTCAAACTAGTCATCCAAGTAACCACGGGATAATTTCCATGGCCTTAATCTAAATTTGGATAAGAGCTAAGGGTGTAGCCCTCAAAAATTATCAAAAGCCTCATATGAGCCTAACCATGGAACCCAGTGCTACGCCCGATGGGAGATAAGCCTTCTGATTTTCAGGGCTTTGGGGGTACAAAGCTTCGAGATGTTGGAATCCTCATAACATCCATATTGTGTCGAAGGTGACCTATCCAATTGGTAACTTGATGGATGACCGATAGCTAGCGGTGAGATACCCCTCATCGTAGGATTCATCCCGTTACTAAACCCTGATCCACTCCTCGGATGTGAAGTAACGCGAACCGTAGATATGAGGGTATTCAATATCTCCCTTGACCATTGGATCTACGTTGTGCTTAGTCTGACGTTGATCACTTCAAGATAAAAGAAGTGTTATAACACCAAAACCTATGAATGTCGGAGTCGCAAAGTAATGTGGTTTGTCGATCTAAGGATCCTTTTGGATCCCTCTCGACCATTTGATCATGGGGACGAGTGTATCATGTCATGATCACATGGGGGTCCACGCATTAAGCAATGGTGAAGCTATGTGTGGTGTCCTTATGACATATTAAATAGGTTTCGGTAGCCTAAGGCAGGTGCCACACATCTTGCTAGCATGTTCTGGGTTGAAAAGTGTCTCTCTAAGAGTGGTTGAACACTGAAACCTAGGGACCTTTGAGCTAAAATTGTGAGCCATTGATCTGGGGAGTTCTTCAAGAACCTCTCCCAACCGTCCAATCAACTAATGGAAGGATAACATGTAGCACTCCAACGAAGACCTAATCCGGGAGAGAAAGGTTGTTAAATAGTCATAACCTTCAAACGTCAAACTCGTGAAGCAACGTGGATTGTTGATCCCAGGGTGCTTCGGGATATCTCCCATCCCTGGGATATAGATCATGGTCAGTTCGACGTTGACCTATTCCTAGGGAAAACGAGTGTTAAATGGGTGGAACCCTCGAATATCGAAGTCGTGAAGCAACAAAGGTCGTATATGTGGGGATCTACGTGGACCTATCTTGATCATAGAACAAAATGTATTTGGATGGTTCCCGAAGGCCGTCAGTTTGGAGTGACATGGCATGCTGACATCACATAGCGTGATGTGGACCCATGTGAGACATGCCATGTGTCACCTTGATTCACATTTTTACAGACCTTATATGCCAATTAGAACATGACATGTGTCTCCCATTGATAGGGACACGTGTCATTTATGTTCTTTGTAGCATGTCATCCCCTGGTGTGTGGTTTCTTAACCTAATGGCTAATGGGACCCTGAGAGTTCAGGATTTTAGAAATCCATGAGACTTAGGGTGTTAGAACCTATGCTCCAAAAAGGGTCGAAGGTCGAAGCTATGTGGCAGGACCTCAAGAGTTCGGAACTCCAAGAGTTTTAGGATGTTAGGATGTATGCTCCAAAGGGGAAGAAGGCCATAGCTATGTGGCAGGATTATGGGGCTTCAAATTTATGGATGGTTTGGGTGTCATATAACGGATGAGTCAAAAGGGTCGAAGGTTGGAGCCACATGGCAGGACTCCAGGACTTCAGAACTCTAGGAATGATTAAGACATGGATAGGAAGGATGAAGGGCCGAAGGCCTGGTGAATGCGAAGGGGCGAGGAAAATCCCTTGTAACCCTCTCTCCAACGGACATGTCATCACTAAGGGATGATGACCATGGTCAAATCCATTCTAGGTGGAATCATAAGAATGAGGTGAATCCACGTGGGTGTCACGTGGCCTTTGACCAATGGTGCTTGTAGAACTTCGGAAGGGCATAACTTCCAATCCAGAGCTCGGACTTGAGCATGGTAATGGTGGTTGGAAATATCTTAACGAGCATAAGGTGATGGAGATCTCGAGAAGATTATTCGAGATGATGAAGGAAAGAAAATTTTTGATGCCCCATCTCTTAAAAAGGTCCTTAAGAGGTTCCGTGTGTTACAAAGACCCTATACAATTGACCAACTTTAGGTATGGGAGGGGTTTCATAAAATTCCTATTGGGTAGACCAAAAACCTCAAGTAGAGGATGCTCCCAAGGATGTCCCTTATATTAGAAAAGTGGGTGTTCTCGTTTAACCATATACAATATAGAAATAATTTCACCCAACCATAGGCACAAAGGCCACCCCTGAGAACCTTGACCTTGACAGAGAGAATAATCTAGTAGAAGATCAATATCCAACCAAGGATAGCGCACCAAGAAAAGATAACCAAAGAACAAGAAAAAATTCCAAGCAAAAAACTGAGATGCCAGTTGTAGCAGCTACAGCTGCAGCTCCTCTCCAAACTTACACACCATTGGTCTTATGCAGTTGTGAGTGAGTGAGTCACAAATGAGCTCTAGTTCCCTCTATTTATACTGCTCCATCTTAATTGTTTGGGCCAACTTCTCTTCCTGGGGGATAATAACTCAATATTAATTATTATATTAGGCTAACTTGTCTTCTAGGTTTATTATCCAAGTCTTTAGGGTTTCTCTTGATTCCTAGAATATTCTAGTCTCGTGAAAGGTTACAAGTGGAGGTTAATACTTCTCGTAGCTACCATAATATCAATACTCCCTCCTAGATAGGGAGGTATTAAAGGAAATGGTCTTGAGCACAAACATACCATTCAACAGGTAGCATCATCATAGCCACACAGACTATCTCATGATCAAATCACGAGCACCATCATCACTATCCAACTAGATAGTCTCCATGGAAATCAGAACAATGCAATCCAATATAACACAACTAAGTCTTTTCATAGTAGTATGCAACTACTATCTAGTGGTACACGACCACTCTCAGTAGCACATTGCTACTAAACAATGACACACAATCACTATTAGTGGATCACATCCACCATAGTAGCATAGAAATATTGTCCAGAGACATGCAGTATCTACAAAAATCATCTGATATTAATATGCATAAACAATATCATGATATAAAACGATTCATCTGGGACATTCTTCCACTCACATCTATGAGATATGGAAGAGCATATGCCCTCAGAAGGTAAAAAATCATCCATGGGCTATCTGGACTATTCTTATCAAGCATAGAAGAATAATTTTCCCTGATTTATGATCCTAGACCATTCCTCCGACACTAATCATAGTGCAACCTGGAGAGAATGAGTCTACCCTAGGGAATGCATGTCCCTGATTATTGAACCTGGACCATTCACCTAATTGGGCCAGTCCTCTAGCACTAATCATAGTGCAAACTGGAGAGAATGAGTCTTCCCTAGGGAATGAATTTCCAGATTGTTTCCTAAGGAAATGGTTGTCCTGCACCAACCTCCAAAATGGACCATTCTTCGAAACTACTCACAATTGTGAACTTTGAAAGAATGAATTTCTCGGTGAGGCAGACCATTCTACTTGACCACTACTTAGAGTGACTACCAAGAAGAATGATTGTCCTAGACCATTCCCCCACACTGGCCATAAAGGGAATCATTGTCTATGGTACATTAGAAGTCTATTGGACCATTTTCGTTACGAAAATGAATGTCCGATATGGACCATTTTCCAAATTGGAAAATGTATGCCCGTCAGAAATATCGAACCACTTTCTGGAATGGAAAGGAACTTCCCAACTTGGGTCATTTTCCAAACTGTAAAATGACTTCCCATGAATAAATAATATATATCAGTGCTCCATCCCAACCTAGGGATCCATATCTTCCCTTTCATTTAAGGGAGTTATCTCCATGAGCCCCATCTTGTCCTTTATTAAGTACGCAAACTTTATCCTCAACAAAGGCTTTGTCAAAATATATACTACCTTCTCATCTGTGGAGATATACTGGAGTTTCACTTTTCCTTCCTAGAATTTATCACGAATAAAGTAGTATTTGATCTCAATATGTTTCGATCGGTCATGAAACACTGGGTGTTCTGATATCCCTATAAAACTTTGATTGTCATAGTATATTACGGTTGAATCTGGTACCTGATAAAATAAACCATAAATCAACTTCCTCATCCATACTGCTTTGGTACATGCCCCACATGCTGCGATGTATTCTGCTTTCGTTGTGTTGAGTGTGACAAAATTCTATTTCCTGCTAACCCATGATATCATAGCAGAGCCCAAACTAAAACATATTCCTAAAGTACTCCTTCTGTCTTTTGCACTCCCTTCCCAATCTGAATCTGTGAATCCATGAAGTTTTATATCACTGGATGAGGTGTGTCTTAAACCATAGTTTAGTGTCCCACAAATATATTGAAGGATCAGATCTTGTCACTGAGAGGGAGGGGTGAATCCGTGACACGGTAATTTTATCAATTTTCTTTTATTTATGCAAACAAAATTTTGACACAATATTTTATCGTCGAACGCAAATGGGAAAAACCACAAACGCTTTTCTATTAACTGCAAAATTTGTTTTACATGTTACATAGAAGGAAGATGTACTTCCTTTTTTATCAACACCGACGGATTAGGATGCACCCACACCGTAGTTCATCAACACCAACTGGTAGGAGGCTACGACCCCATGTTTAGTCAGCTAAAACTGAAAAGGAAGCACCAACTCCATCTGCAGGCACCAACCTACCCTTGCACCACCCAACTACCCTTATTGCATATGTAATTTCATCTTTCCTTCCTGGAATCTGCTTCACCTTTTGATATTCTAATCTGGACTGTAGAGGAACCTTCTTCTCAACACACTTCCTTGTTTATATATTCTTCAAAGTGGTGTGAGAGTGACACACTGTGTCCCTTGGTTTTGAACCATCGCACCTCTTTGTTTAACATAACCATAATCACTGATTATTATTTTTACTGTGAGTTTTTTCGTAAATTGATCACATATGGATCAATTTTATCCTTTAAAACTCGATCTCAAATCTTTGTTATTTTCACAAAAACCAAATTTTGTGGAGGCGCTACCTTCAAACCATTACATGTGACCAAGCGTTACAGAACCCTGGGCTTACCAATTACAAATAGGCATTATATTTTCATTTAAATATATTATATCATATGACCAACGGCGGTGACCAAACACTAGGCAAAACGAGCGCTTGAGCACTTATCAGAATCAACGGTCACGATTCAATCTCCTGATGAGATGGATGGCTGACGGAACTTTTCCCTTCGAAAGTTCAGGGTTTCAACTTTTCAAACCTTCGAATCAGATTAGATGGTTTATTTCACGGAAACAAATCAATGGTCAGATTTGATCCTGACACTCATCCTTTCATTGTTTAATCTGACAGCTAGGACTTAATCAAGCATCATGATGGATGGCCACCATTTACTATTGGACTTTAGCTATTTCAACNAGATGGTTTATTTCACGGAAACAAATCAATGGTCAGATTTGATCCTGACACTCATCCTTTCATTGTTTAATCTGACAGCTAGGACTTAATCAAGCATCATGATGGATGGCCACCATTTACTATTGGACTTTAGCTATTTCAACTTACGCTATCTTTCCACTCTAGTATATCGACGAATGAGAATGCTCCCGAAGTGTTTCTTTAGATCGAACGAACCATGTCTACTTCGGGATTTCGTCCTTCCAGAGTGACATAACTTATTTGATGTCATGTGTTGACATGGCATGAGCCAATTTCCTCTTGACACATGTCATCATCTAATTATGCCATGTGTACTTGCTGACGTGGTAAGACATGTGTCCTTGCTGACGTGGTCTGCCACACATCCTTATTGACGTGGTCTGCCACACATCCTTGTTGACATGGTCTGCTAACGTGATCTTCCATATGTCTTTGCTGACGTGGTATGCTGATGTAGATCTCCCAAATGTCCTTGCTGATATGGTATGTTGATGTGGTATACCACATGTCTTCTTGAATCAGATGATTGAGGCTTACCTCGGATGATTCAACGATCGAGATTTTATTTCGGCTCTCCGGGTCTCTGGACTTCAGGGATTTCAAATCTCAAAATGACACTCTGGATCAGACGGTCCAGATTCACTTCGGACGATCTTACGCTTGAGATCTTCTTTGGATGATCTGACGACTAATATCTACTTCGGATGATCTGACGGTCGAGAATTTATTTTGGCTCTCTGGCTCTCCAGGCTTCGGGTATTTCAAATCTCAAACTGAATTCTTGAAGTGAGATTTGTTAAATTATGTACCAAGGCAAGTGTTTCTCTTCCCTAGGCCCTAAGGGGGAGAAATTGCCGAATATGGGTCTTAGTCAAATTAATTTGTGAGATGCAAATTAA
>SNQJ01S0034302.1:32594-54820 GCA_010110895.2 Picea sitchensis | reverse complement strand
CCACATTCTCTCTTTTGACGGGGCCTCCAAGGGCAATCCCGGTCAAGCAGGTGGAGGAGGCCTCATTGAAAATCCAGATGCCGAAATTATGTTGCGCTACGCAATTGGACTGGGAACAACCTCCAATAACCACGCCGAGGCATTGGCGCTCTGGCAAGGTCTTTGCCATGTTCAAAGAACAGGCATTCGGGATTTAATAATCATAGGGGACTCCCGAATGCTGATTCAAGCCATAGTCCTCACCAGAGCAACCCAAAATGCAAAGCTAAACAATCTAATAGCCAAAATTTGTTTGCTCTTAATGGGATTGGACTCATTTCAAATCTACCACGTACTAAGGGAGCTCAATCACAATGCAGACATTGAAGCCAATAAGGGGGCCGAGCTGGAGGCAGGACAGTCCCTGGTCAATGAACATCAATCCCAGGTGGATCTTCCATGATTTCCCCATCGCCCAAAGGTGATTCAAACCCGATTGCAAGGACGAATATAACAGAGCTCGCGTCAAGTCTCATGTTGGTTCGCTGGATCAAGGGAATCCATTCGCACGCGCCCAAGCAGTCTTCCCACCTGAACTCGCAGAAGCACAACCCCGCGCCCATACCTCTCGGGACCAGCATTGCAGGGGAAATGATGACGGGAGGCTCCCCAAGCATAAATCCCGACCCACCCACTCCATTTTCGCAGACCACTCGCAGCCACGCCCAGAGCAGACGAAGCCGACTCAAGGATTCGAATTCAGAGGAACCAGACATGGCCGCAAGCTCCAGCCGGCCCATCCCTGTAGAAGAGCGCCTCAAGCAGCTGGATGAAAAACTGGAAAAGCTAAAGAATATGCTCCAGTTCCAACTGGACTTTTTAGAAAACCTTGATTCTGAAGCTGGGAGGAGGATGGAGTAGTTAGAACAAGACTTATCCTTTGTCAGGATCGGGTTCACTGAAGAACTCGACAAGCTGCACCAGGAATTGAAAAGTCCACAAGAGAAATTCGAGGACCGAATTGGAGACCTGGAGGACAAGCTGTCCAAGCTAAATATTGAATGGGGAGACAACTCTGAGAAGTAATGTCCACAGCGCCGAATCGCACCAGTCTGAAGCACCATAAGCATCCTAGCATTTTGTATAGAATCTAGGTCACTAAATAAATTTAGTTCAGCTCCTCCACAGACTTGGGAAGCATTTCCACTGATTTTTAAGTATTGTATTCCTCTTTTGCTGGCAATAGCTCTGTACAGCCATGCCTTTGTAATAGATTTGTGGCTTGGCCATTTTTAATACAAATCCCTCTACTCGTTACTGTCAAAAAAAAAATATAGACTTCCTCTTCTAAGTTTCCATTGAGAAATGTTGACTTGACATCCATTTGGTACACTTTAAATTTTCTGTAGCTGGAGAAAGCTAGGAACATCCTAATTGCCTCTAATCTAGCCATAGGTGAAAAGGTTTCTTCATAGTATACTCCTTCAACTTGAGCATGTACTTTACATACCAATCTGGCTTTGTTCCTGATTACTTGCCCATTCTCATTCATTTTGTTTTTATACACCCATTTACTTCCAATGACATTTTTTTTTTGGTCTTGGAACTAGTTCCCAAGTTTGATTTTTTTCAATTTGGTCCAATTCTTCATTCATAGATTTGACCCAATTCTCATCTTTACATGCCTCTTTGATTTAGTTGGGCTCAATATGTGACAACAATGTTATTTCTATTTGATACAATAGTTGTCTTCTTGTGTGCACTCCATCATTCATATCTCCAATAATCAGTTCTTCAGGATGATTCTTTTGAGGCATTCTTGAGGGTGTTTTTGTGTCTCTTCTTAGGAATTCATCTCTTGTCTCTTCTTGAATATCTTCTTTGTCTTCACTCGTATTCATATCATCATATTCCATTTCTTCTTTATCCTCTTCTACTTCTTCTTCTTGTGTACCAACTGACTCATCATCATCTTCATCTTCACTGTCAAGTATAGTCTCTTGATTTTTATACTTATTGTTTTAAGATCATCCACCTTGACATCTGCACTCTCAACAATCTTATGTAATCTAATATTGTAGCATCTGTATGCTTTCTTGTTAGAAGCATATCCAAGAAAAATACCTTCATCAGATCTGGCATCAAATTTTCCAAGATTCTCATCAAGTCTTTTGATGTAACATTTACTTCCAAAGACCTTGAAGTATTTTACCGATGGATCTCTTCCAAACCATAGTTCATAAGGAGTCTTATCACTATTAACCCTAATCTTACCTCTGTTCAATATGTATATTGTTGTGCTTACAACTTCCCTCCAATATCCATCAGACAATTTTGCTTCATTAAGCATAGTCCTTGCAACCTCCTGAATTGTTCTATTCTTTCTCTCAACAATCTTGTTTTGATGAGGTGTTCTGGCAGCAGAGAATTTCCTTTTATTCCATGGGTTTCACAGAAAAGATCAAACTCTTTTGAGGTGAACTCACCACCATTGTCTGATCTAAGACATTTGATTTTTGTCTACTTTTCATTTTCAACAAGGATTTTAAAGGCTTTGAATTTGTTAAGTGCTTCTGATTTTTCTTTGAGAAAACATATCCAACCCATTCTAGTAAAATCATAAATGAACAACATAAAGTAAGACTCTCCTTGCAAACTCTTGGTCCTTGTAGGTCCACATAGGTCAGTGTGAACAAGCTCTAAAGTTTTTGAGGTTGTGTATTCTTTTGCTTTGAACCTTATTCTAGTTTGTTTCCCTAGTTGTCAATGTCTACACATAGTATTTGAGGGCTTTATGATCTTTGGAAAGTTTCTTACAGCACCAAGGTTGTTGAATTTTACTAGATTGTCAAAGTTAATGTGCCCCAACCTTCTATTCCATAGCCAACTTTCATCTACTATATTTATATGACATTCCTCATTCAATTTTGTATCTAGTATATATACATTTTGGGGAGTTCCAGGAGCAGTACCAACTAATTTTCCTATGTCTTCTCTCCTAATCTCACATTTCTAGGAATCAAAGATGCAGAAGTGCCCCTGATCACAGGTTTGGCTGACACTTAATAAACTAGGATTCAGTTTTTTGACAAGTAGCACATTTATGGATTTGTCTTTTCCCAAACTCACAGTGCCTTTCCCAAGTATGTTACCTGAAGCATTATCGCCAAATGTAACATTACCCTTTTGTTTATTCAAGTCTAAAAACTTGTCCTTGTTACCTGTCATATGTTTTGAGCACCCACTGTCAACATACCAGAGATCCTCTTTATTTTGGGGTTTTAATGCAATAAGACATTTCTTCTTTGGTGTTTTTTCTTTCCAAAAATTCTTTTTCTCTCTAATGAATCTTGGTTGTTCAGAGGATTCCATTAATTTGCAATTACTGGTTTTATTCCCATAATTATGGCATCTTAACCATTCTAGGTCCACTTCTTGTAGAGGTGAAAAGGAGTTATAGTTTCTCCTTTTGACTTGATTTACTGCTTGGTTATCTTTACGGTTATAGTTCTTAACCCTCAATTTTTTCCTTCTATATGCTCTACAATTCATAGCTTTGTGTATGAAAGTAGAGCATGCAAATCAATAACCAAAGAAAATGCGAGCATACCTGTTTTGATAGAACTTAATTGGTATTGTCTTATCTTCCTTCTTGATGGGTGGAAGTGGTCCTCTAGAGTTCTGGTCATTTCTTGTCTTCTCTTCATTTTTCTTCTTGAATGTACTCAGGAGAGTATCTGCATAATATTTTGAATTAACTCGGCTTTCTTCTTGAGAATAACCTATTCCATTTTTATTACCTGAATCCCTTTGTGTGGTAATATTCTTATCTAATATTTTATAGCTATTTCATATTTTGTTTGAATGAGCTTTGCATCCAGTTCTTTTCTCAGGTGAACTATTTCTGCCTCCATTCTTTCACAGGTTATTTGTTTTTCTTTAAGAGACTTGTTTAGACTTTCTTCGATCCTATTTTCTTCTAGGATTTGGTTTTTCAGGTTGCTCATAAGTTTTTCCATCTCCTCTTCTTTCTGTTCATGTTTTTCCTTTTGTTCAACTACAAAAATTTTCAGCTGTCTATATTTGGTTTTGAATTTTTTAATTCATCCAAGGCACTGAGAAGTTCTTCTTCCATATTAACTTTTGCTTCATCTTCTGACTCTTTCTCGTGTTTAATGTCTTCTATATCATTAGAATCTTCAATACCTAGAAAAAGGACTTCATCATCATCACTGTCACTAGACTCCGATGAACTGTTGTTTTCTTCTTTTGAGTAAAAGTTATTTTTCCCTTTGTAATTTTTTTTTCTTGTAGTTGGGTTTTTCCTTTTTCTTGTACTGTTTGATTTTTTTTTCTTCATTTTTAGGGTCATCCTTGGGATAGGGACACTTGGATGAAAAATGGCCAACCTTTCCATAGTTAAAACATTTGAAAGGCAACTTGCCTTTGTACTTCCCTAATCCTTTCTGAAGTTTTTTAATGAAATTTGCTTCTTCCACATCAGATTTTTCATCATGGCTGGATTGAAGTTTATGCTTTTGATTCTTTGATTTATTGAGTACCTTGAAGGCTGCCTCTCCTTGTGAGTGATTCTCATGACCTAATCTTAAATCATAGGTTGTGAGGATTCCATACAGTTTATCCATGGTGAGTTTATCTATATTTTCTCGATCTTCAAGAGTGAACACTTTAGGATTGTATAGAATAGGTAGTGTTAGAGTTTTTTCAACTAGATCATTGTTTGATACTTCTACTCCTAATCCTCTGACTGAATTAATCATATTATCAACTCTTTCGAAGTACTCAGAGATATTCTCCTCGTATTTCATTTTTAGGCCTCATATTGTACTTTGAGAGTCTGGAATTTGGCCCTCTTAACGTTGGTATCTCCTACATATATAGTTTCCAATTTATCCTAGAGTTGTTTTGCATTATTACAGTTTATTACCTTATCAAGAATTTTCTTACTCAGTCCATATTCTAGTCTGTTTAAGGCTTTTGCATGTTCCCAAATTTTTTTCCTGTCTTATGCTTCTGTGGGCGTGGATTTTGCAACATCATATCCCTTTTCAACTAATTTCCATACTTCCAGTCCAATGGACATTAGATAGCTTTTCATTCTAACACTCCATAAGACATAGTCTTCACCATTAAATAGAGGGATTTTTTATGACATCTTCAACTGCTGATACATTCTGATGTATATTCCTCTTCAAGTGATTTAAACCTTTTGTGAAGAGACCCACTCTGATACCAATTGAAGGATCAGATCTTGTCACTGAGAGGGGGGTTGAATCAGTGACATAGTAATTTTATCAATTTTCTTTTATTTATGCAAACAAAATTTTGACACAATATTTTATCATGGAACCCAAATGGGAAAAACCACAAACGCTTTTCTATTAACTACAAAATTTGTTTTGCATGTTACATAGAAGGAAGACGTACTTCATTTTTTATCAGCACTAACTGATCAGGATGCACACACCAACACCAACTGGTAGGAGACTATGATCCCATGTTTAGTCAGCTACAACTGGAAAGGAAGCACCAACTCCCTCTGCAGGCACCAACCTGCCCTTGCACCACCCAACCACCGTTTTTGCATAAGTAATTTCATCTTTCCTTCCCGGAATCTGCTTCAGCTTTTGATCTTCTGATATGAACTACAGAGACACCTTCTTCTCAACACACTTCCTTGTTTATATATTCTTCAAAGCGACGTGAGAGTGACACACTGTGTCCCTTGGTTTTGAACCATCACACCTCTTTTTTTAACTTAACCATAATCAATGATTATTATTTTTACTGTGAGGTTTTTTGTAAATTGATCACATATGGATCAATTTAATCCTTTAAAACTCGATCCTGAATCTCTATTATTTTCACAGAAACCAAATTCTGTGGAGGTTCTGCCTTCAAACCATTACATGTGGCTGAGCGTTATAGAACCATGGGCTTACCAATTACAACGACGTATTATATTTTCATTTAAATCTCTTATATCATATGACCAACGACGATGACCAGACACTAGGAAAAATGAGCACTTGAGCGCTTATCAGAATCAACGGTCATGATTCAATATCCTGATGAGATAGACGGCTGACGAAACTTTGGGGTTTCAACTTTTCAAACCTTCGAATCAGATCGTTCATTTTATTTCACGAAAACAAATCAATGGCCAGATTTGATCCTTACAGTCATCCTTTCATTGTTTAATCTGACGGCTAGGACTTAATCAAGCATTGTGATGGATGGACACCATTTACTTTGGGGCTTTGGCTATTTCAACTTATGCTATCCTTCCACTATAGTAGATCAACGGATGAGAATGCTCCCAAAGTGTTTCTTTAGATCGGATGAACCATGTCTACTTCGGGATTTTGTCCTTCCGGAGTGACGTAACTTATTTGACGTCACGTGTTGACATGGCATGAACCAATTTCCTCTCGACACATGTCATCATTTTATTATGCCATGTGTACTTTTTGATGCAGTATTCTGATGTGGTCTACCACATGTCCTTGTTGACATGGTCTGCCACACATCCTTGCTAATGTGGTCCGCCACACGTCCTTGCTGACATGGTCTGTTGACATGATCTGCCATATGTCTTTACTGACATGATATGTTGACGTAGATCTCCCACACGTCCTTGATGATGTGGTCTACTGACATGGTATGCTACATGTTTTCTTGAATCAGATGGTTGAGGCTTACTTCGGATGATCCAGCGGTCAAGATTTTATTTCGGCTCTCCGGGTCTCCAGAATTCGGGGATTTCAAATCTCAAACTGATGCTCTGGATCAAATGGACTAGATTCACTTTAGACGATCTTACGTTTTAGATATTCTTTGGACGATCTGACGAATGATATCTACTTCGGATGATCCGACGGTCGATAATTTATTTCGACTCTCCGGGCTTCGGGTATTTTAAATCTCAAACTTAATTCTTGAAGTGAGATTTTTTCAAAGCATAACCTCCTCTTATATTTAGACCCGAAGTGAATGATGTTCATTTGATCAGGATCTTAGATAAATGGGTCGATATGTCTATGATGCAGCTTTGCCTTGGTTTAAATCCAATGGCTCTTGGGTATTCGGGTAATTGAGATCTCATCCTTTTCTTATCCTATCCTTCCACTTTAAATTGATCTGACAACTGACGGGAATTTGGGTAATAGAGATCTAAGATCTCAACCCTTTCTTATCATGTCCTTCCACTTAAGGTGATCCGACAACTGACGGATATTCGTGTGATTGAGATCTCAGATCTCATCACTTGCTTATCCTGTCCTTCCACTTAAGGTGATCTGACGGATGACGGATATTCAAATGATCGATATCTTAGATCTCATCTTATCCTATCCTTCCACTAAATAGTGATCCGATGGTTGACGGGCATTCGGATAATCAAATTCTTAGATTTTTTCAGCTTATCCTGTCCTTCCACTAAAAAGTGATCCAATGGTCGTGAAGACATTCGAAGCAGATCAATGATCAAGGATGATTGTAGAACCATACCTTGCGATTGATTTAACTCGTCACCATAACTCCACAATTTGAATTTGTGCATTGTTGGTGAGTCAACCACAATCCTCGATCTTCGAGGCTATAAGATCTGACGGTCCTGACTATTTGCGGGATTGGAAATAGAATGACATTTAATTCTCCTTTCAATCTCCACAATCTATCCTTGTCGTTGATCCGACGATTGCACATCTGACGGTCACGACTTAATCCGAATTAATATAATCATTTGTTAGATCAACCACTGTCGTCAATATTTGGGTTTATGAGATCTGACGATCTAGACCGATTGTGGGATTGTAACTAGAGATTAGTTTAATTCTTATTTCTCTCTCCACAATTCATCCCTGTCGTTGATCTGGTGATTTCACATCAACGGTCTTGATTTGTTATGAGTTTCATCATGCCATACCTACTGAGTTTCAACGCGCCATCTCTTTTGAGCTTTGATCTTCATTCGTTAACTCTCCTGAGCTTTAATCTCTGCATATCTTCACATCACTGATATCGATTGTTGACATCAATGACAATACAACAATGACACTATGTCCAACATATATCTTAGAACATGATTTGCAGTTATCTAATGCTCATGTATGGGTTCCACCTAGAACTAGCTTAAGGTGTTTACAACAAAGCAAATATCTGATCAAGTATTCACTAGATACATCAATGACCCAATCAATTGTCGATATAGGGACAAGCCTATTAGATCAGAATCCAAGTCTCTTATTTTTATTTAATTTGTGGTCATAGGAGTGGCCATGGATTTGAAATGCATCATTCCAAATTTCTGAAGAGTCTTCATTGCATACTTTCCTTGTCCAAGGAAGATTTCACCACGCTTCTTCCATACTTCTAGTCCCAAGTAATAGTGCATGATACCAAGATCTTTCATATCGAGCCTAGAAGATAATTCCTTTTTACAATGGGTGATGAGATACTCTACACCTGTCAAGAATAAGTCATCGACATACAACAATAGAATCACAGGTGTATTGATTACAACATTGTAGTAGATATTTGGATTTGCATGACTCTTAGAGAAACCAAGTCTTATTAAGTCATTGTCAATTCTGGCACACCAAGCTCTTGGAGCTTGCTTGAGTCCGTATAGGGATTTCTTTAATCTGAAAACATGAGTGTCTCTGAAATGTACCTCAAAAAATTGAGGTTATTCAATGTGTACTTCTTCTTCAATTTCTCCATTGAGAAAAGTTGTCTTTACATCCATCTGATGTAGACTCCATTCCATGGAAGAAGCAAGAGACATAATGGCTCTAATAGAAGTATATCTGGAAATAGGAGCAAAGGTTTCATCATAATCTTCTCCCTCCTTCTGGGAGAAACCTCTAGCTACGAACCTTGCCTTGTATTTTTCCACGCTTCCATCTACTGCATGTTTGGTCTTATATACCCATTTTGAAGTTACCATTGATTTTTCCTTGGGTCTAGGCATGATTTCCCACATGTCATTTTTCATGATAGACTGGTATTCGTCTATCATGGATTCTTTCCACTATTTCTTCTGAGTTGCTTCTTCAAATGTGGTGGGTTCTTCATTTATAATTTTTGTCATGCATGCTGCATAGTTGGAGAATCTTTTAGGATTTTTTCTTTCTCTGAAGGTTCCACTTGGAGCTTTGAGTCTTTTTGCTTCTTGTATAGTAGATTCAAGCCAAGCTGGACGTTTTCTAGTTTTGGGAAAAATGACTGATTCAATAGGTTCACATGGTTGCATAGAATAATCAAGTTCTTCTGGTTCTTCGTTCTGACTTTCTGGAAGACAAGTGTTTTCTTCTTTAGGATCTTCATATTCTTATTCTTCTTCTTCCATGGATTCTTTTATAGATTTATTGAAGGCCATCTTCTCATTGAAGGTTACGTCTCTTCTAACTTCAATCTTATGTTGTTCTGGAATATAGATTATGTAGGCTTTGGATGATTCACTATATCCAACAAATATGCCCTTCTTTCCTGGGGATTCTAGTTTCTTCCTTTTATCCTTGGGAATATGAATCTAAACATGGCACCCAAATATTCTTAAGTGTTCCACATTGGGTTTCTTTCCTGAGAAGGATTCTTCTGGACTCATATCCTTCAATATGTGGTGGGGACCTTTTTTTTGAACATATATTGTTGTCATGGTTGCTTCTCCTCATAAATACATGGATAAACCTTGATCGTTCATTAGTCACGCTTTCCTCAATGGATCTATTCTTCCTTTCTACTACACCATTTTTTTAGGGATTATGAGGAACAGTTAGATCCCTCCTAATCCCTACTGATTTGCAAAAGGAAACAAATTCCTTGGATGTGTATTCTCCTCCATTATATGTTCTCAAAGTATTTATTTTCTTGCTTGTGAGGTTTTCTATTTCTGCTTTAAATTCTTGAAACTTGCTGAAAACTTCATCCTTTGTCTTCAAGAGATATAACCTAGTCTTTCTTGAGTAATCATCTATGAAGGTTACATACTAAAGAGAACCTCATAGATATTTGACTGGCATCAGGACACAAACATTTGAATGTATTAGATCTAGGATTTCCTTAGATCTATTATTGCTACTTGAGAATGGCTTCTTAACATTTTTACCAAGAGCAAATCCTCTGCAATTTCCTTCATGTGTAGTTGTAGTTCTGGTATTTCTTCAACCATTTTCTCGAGGAAAGGTAATGCTTGATAGTCAAGATGAGCATACCTTCTATGCCAAAGTTCATTGGGATTGACTTCATCATTTATAAGAGCTTCATCATTACATTCTAGTAGTATGTATAATCTACCTTCATGAGTTCCAATAACTCTAGCATTCTCTATGTTGGAGTCTCTAGACCAAGATAGTACTTCACCATCTACAAAGGCTATTATATTTCCTTTTTATTCTAGGAAAGATATAGATAGAATATTATTTTCTAAACTAGGTACATATAAGACATTACTCAAATGAACATTGTTACATGATTTCAATTTGATGGAGGCTTGACCAATTCCTTCGACTGGATAGGTGTTCTTGTCTCCAAGTTCTACCTTGTAGGATGTCTTATTTTCATTCAAAATGGAGAGTCTAACCTGGTCTCCTATCATATGCCTGGAAGCTCCACTTTCAATTATCCACATGCCATCTTCAAGAGTTCCTGTAAGAGATGAATAGTGTATATGATCTATCTTTTCATTCATGATTTTTGTTGACTAATAACTGGTCAAACTTTGACTTTGACTAGTCAAACATTGACTTTGACCCAAAATCTCAACCATGATATTTTTCCTTCTGAGAGTTCCAATAGGTGTGTTGGGAAAGAGGTTTTAGGTTTTGCAACTGCACCTGCTAGTAACCATAGCAGTAGTGCTTAAGTAATTGCACCTTCTAGAAACCCTAGCGATAGTTCTTCAATGAGATTTATAATATTATGGCTTAGCTTCCTTCCAGTGGTTATACTTACTGAAGGAGGTGCGGGCGCATAACCTATTATAAAAGTGGGTGTGCTCATTTAACCATAGAAAATATAGCAATATTGTCACCCAACCATAGGCACAAAGGCCACCCCCAAGCTCCTTAACCTTGACAAAGAGAATAATTATGGTAGCAGATCAATAGCCAACCAAGGTTAGCGCACCAAGAAAAGATAACCAAAGGCCAAGGAAAAAGTCTAAGACAAAAACTAAAATGTTAGTTGCAGCTGCAGCTCCTCTCCAAACTTGCACACCACTGGTCTTATGCAGTTGTGAGTGAGTGAGTCACAAATGATCTCTAGAACCATCTATTTATACTTCTCCATCTTAATTGACTGGGCCTAATTCTCTTCCTGGGGGATAATAACTCAATATTAATTATTATATTAGGCCGACTTGTCTTCTAGGTTTATTATCCAAGTCTTTAGGATTTCTCTTTCTTCTCGGAATATTTTAGTCTTATCAAAGGTTAAAAGTGGAGGTTAATACCTCCCGCAGCTACCATAATATCAACACTTGCAAGGTCATGTAATGGATGATGAGGTGGATAGGGGTTTATACTTCATATATCAATGAGTTTCATGATATACAAGGGCTTGTATTATCTCATTTATGGGTGCCTTTGTAGCAGGTGTGTTGCACCTTTTTCCTCGATGCAACCTTTTTCCAAGCCCATTTATTTCCTCTTGGTCTTTCACGATGTTTCCAGGTTCAAGCCATAGTGGGGATTCTACCTAAGAATGAAAAATTGTGCCCACCTTGACTCTACCCTAGTCACATCATGCTTCCCCAAGTTGGAAACATGTGTGGGAATTCTACCTAAGCAATAAAAACAGTGCCCACACATGTCGCTCACTAGTTGGAATTTTATTATTAGTCATTCTTTTATAGGTCCCATTAGTTTTTTATGAAATATTTTTCATTGTCCTCGAGATCCCTGGGCAAGAATCTATAAGGTTAATGTGATAGGCTCTTATCTTTTTCCAGCAACCATCCCCCTAGGCCTTCAACCCCTTCTTCTCATGAAATGAGGTACATGCCCTTCTTGGGTCACTAAAGTCAAAGGACCTAGAAGAGGGAAATGTGATGGGAACATAATGAGCTGAAAGTGGTAAGTATGGTCGGGAATGGTATGATAACCCCTGAAGGGATCCCCAATTGCAAACCTTCCCAAAAGGTTGGCCACTTACTAGGAAATCTATGAAACTCACCAAGGTGAAATCGGGTCAAAAGTATAATGTCCAAGCAGGCGTTCTATAATCAAAAGAGGCTTAAATACAACATGTTTAAATGCCTTAATTATTAGGGTGATTACTTGCCACAATACATGACTTGTACCGCATGGAGCAAGACCCACCTACCTTCCAAATGTTGGATGGTGTGGTGGATGTGATAACAATGGATCCAAAATGTGGTGATAGAGTGAGCTTACATATGTGCAAGTGGACATTTCTAGTCATGTGGTCTTTTGGAACTCCATATATGAAACCTGCGGGACTCAAGACATCATCTCCTTAGTTATCCCACAAAATGGGGATAACAGGACCTTCTTCAAAATTTCTTTGAGCCTTCCTGAAAGAATCTCTATATTCTAAAGCAAACTCAATAATGTATCCTTCCTTCACTCAAGCCAACCAACAATCAATACCCTGAGTCCACTTGTTAACTAGCACCTTCAAGCTATCAACTATGGCTTGATCCCAAAATATTGGCTCCAATGGAAACACACCCGAATTGATAGTAGCTTGCCTCTTTAGCCATTCATGCAACAGAAAACAAAATTTTGTGAAGAAGAGCTCATGAATATTCAAGTAAATATATATTCCTTTCCATTCCTTCATGTTCACCCTCAATCCTTACATCTATCGCAGGGAAAACCCATCTTCTTTCACTTTTATCTAGTCTTGAATCTCCTCCTTAGAAGGCTGCCAACTCATTTTTATTTTCCTTCATCAATCTCGAGAAGAACTTAGGTCCCAACAATGAAACCATTTGTTAGTTGTTTTCTTTCCATGCTTGCGCACATCCTGTCCTTCTTAACGCTGGGGATTTTTATACCCAAGGTTCGTCCAGAGTTGTCCAACAAAAACCCCAAAGCACCGACATATCAATCCTCATCCAAGGCCAAGGAAGGCCTCACTCGAGATGTAGAGAGGATCACAGATACCATAGGGTCTTGTGATAGGGATGAAGGGTTAAACACGAAAAAGTCACCGCAATTGGCATTCATGTAACGCATGTTTGATAAACTATTAGGACTAAGAATTAAGAAAATACACACACATGATCAACTCATACATAATAGACACAGAATGAACCAGGATTGGAATATCTTTATTATTTTAAGCATTCCATCATGTCATAGATATACATTGCACAGGAAAACCACATATGATATCCATATAACTTCATATCTTTACTATATAAAACCTCAAAATTACAACATGTTACACAATGCACCTTTTCTCAAAACTCAGACATAGAATAGACATAGGACTATATTCAAAGCATTACAACAATAAAGAGGGCTCAGAGTGAGCTCGATACTAATATCTAAGCCAACTCAAAAACTCTAACTCTATTTTTCATGTTAAATCTTCCTTTTATAAATTTCTCTGTTGGGGAGCGTTGTCTCTTTCTGCTTTGCTCCACTCGTTTGTCTGGTACATTTGCCTCACACGCTTATGGTGCCTCTTAACATTCCACGTATACTTTCTGCATCAAGGGAAATCTTAACTTCCTAGTCAGCTTGTTCTCTAGCCATCCCACGTCTTTGTATGTTGTTGTTAGTAATGATTCAGGAATATTTATTGATGATTCCTTTCTTGATTATAGCACAACTAACAAAACTTGAACCAACACATACTTGGTGATCTTTAAGATTGGCACGCTATTGAAAAATCTTGATCCAATGCGCACTCTAGGAATTTCCTCACGCACTTTCTTAGATTCTCAAAACTATGGAATGAACACGCACAACTTCGTTTGTGCACGTGCGCCAAATTGAACCCAAAACTTTGGGTGCCAACATTGATCATGTGAAAACAAATGCAATTAATTTGATAAAATTTACCTATAATTCATGTCTTATACATTTTATTATCTATTTAATAATTAATGAGAGAGTTGGTTATTCATGATAGAATGTATAATATTGAACAAATATGTATATTAATTAATCATAACTAACATTATAAACTAAAATATGAAATCTGACGTATTGATCAAATAAATCCCTAAATAAAACACACAATTAAAATAAAAGATATTGAATGAATGTTATGATTAATGTGTCGATCTTGATGGTTAATGTTGAATGAATATTGACATACATGTTTAAGTGTTATAATTTGACCACGAGTGTCTCTTGTGAAAGTTCATAAGAACTTATAAATATGAGATGAGGATAGAAACTTATTTCGACCAAACCTACATTGGCTAAGATAGAACTATGTGTACTACTTGATGCCAAAAAGCCTTGGAGATAATTGAGGGATACAAGTCTTATACTTGTAAAAAGTTGAGTAAATCCTTGAAAAATGTTGTGACTTTTGATGCTTACTGTAATCACCCATGTGATGAATTAATAGATCATCCCATGAAGCATACAAAATACTAGTCTCAGTAGAAGGACCCATACCATAGAGAGTGGGATGATTCAACCATCAGGACCGGAAAAACTATGAGTTATGAATGATGAAGGAATAATTTATTTCTCAGTGAATTATGGGGATGGGGGCTATGAGTGATGAAAGAATGATTTATTTATCCATGCATCAGGAGGGGGGCGGAAATGAGTTGTAGATGAAGAAAAATTGATAGATGTCATTTGGTATTTTAATTAATGATGTAATCTATATTAAAAATCTTGTATTTGCGCAATCATCCCACATTACATGATTTAGTCTAATTTATTATAGTGCATGTTTTTTCATAAGTGAATGAGAGATTAATAGATTAAAAATATAATAGAACAATATAACACCTATATAACATAAGTAATATATATAATATATGAAATATAATAGAAAAAATATAGGGAATTAATTTAGTCAACATAAAGTAAAGGTTTAAAAGGGAATTAAATTTAGATTAAGTTTGCATGTTAGGTTATAGGGATGACAACCACTTCCAGGGATGAGAGTAATTAAGAATTGAATATATCATGAAAGAAGAGTTAAAAGAATGTGGAGGAAAACTACTTCTATTATTTGAGGTGTATTTTTTCTATGTGATGGAGAAATGTTGGTATGGTTTATGATCACTAGTTGTGTTCATTTTCTATTCACTTTTCTATGTTAATATTTGTTGTTAAGGGGTTATAATTGACTAGTTAATTGGGGGAAGTAATGTTATAACAATGATAGATAAATGTATTTTAATAGAAGAGGGTAGTTGGTATATTTTTGGTGGAGGTAAACTCAACGGTCCTCATCCATGTGGTTGAGGGGTTTCTTTGGGTGGAGAGTCATATGTCCTCCACTAGTTGTTAATAATAACTTATCTTTAATAAAAGACATGTGGTTTCTCTTTACAAAAAAACTTGTAGTTGAATTATGGAATAAGTAATTCCATTTAAGTTTTTATAAATTGTTATTATTTGTTGTAATTTTTTTACATTTAATGGAAATTTATCTAAAATTTATTATCATCTAGTTGAATTATATGAACATAAACTCTGTAAATAATAGATTTAACAAGGTTTTGATTTATGAAGATTTATGTAGATCTATTTTATTTTCTTTCTTTACTTGCACTGTAACTTAGCATGCTTAGGGAAAATTTATTGTTGAACTTAACTATAGCTATATTCCTAGTAATATTTCATATTGTGTTGATGACAGAAACAAGAATAGATGTTACAATTAGACCAATAAACTACTCTAAATTAGACATAGAAGAGATAGCCCTTACAATATGAAATTTGCACTTAGGTACTCTCATATACCTACCCACTAGGAGGTGCATTATGTGGTCCACCCCTATGACCCATTCATGTGTGACCCACTCAATGATGATACAATATCTCTCAATTAATTCTCTAATGTGATGGATTACATTCCTAGATCTCCTCTCATCTTAACATAGAAGTGGGACCTCACTAGGATGCTTATCACTTATGTTGGTTCCTTATGTCCTCCCTCCCCATTGGCCTCTAGCCTTGGTCACCATTTCAACTCACTTTGACCCCTTAGGAAATTCCCTAACTCCATGGGTCCACCTAGGGATGAAACACCCCCCTCGCCCCCCCTCGCCCCCCCCTTTGTTTCGATCCATGGTCCTAGGATACCTTAATTAGAGTCCATAACCACCCCAATCCATTTAGGAATAACTATCCATGGATTCAATTTGAGTCAAACTTCCAAAATCCTATCTAATTTCTTAGCTCTATGTGTACTACAAATTCCTTTGAGGTACCATGACTATGAATTTGCAACTTGCATAATAGAGAATCAATTTGGGCCTTAAAACCCATGGTATTGTTATACCAAATATGTGGCAAGTAGTCAACAAATGTAGTATGATGGTTTTTTGTGACTTGGGTACCCCAATAACTAACCAAGCATTCTCTTATTCCTCGAGGTCACTTATTTTCCTATTTATAACATCCAACTGCTCTTTATAATTCCTTGTGGATTCTTTTGTATTTGAAAACCCTAATTTGTAGGTACACACTTGAATTAGTGAATAAAGTTCTTCCAACTCTCTTATGCCCTTAAGTATGCTTGCACCTATCATCTCTAGAACCTCTGCCCAGCTTGGCTCCAATATTGCAAGTTTGATTAATTCATCCTAAGACATGTTCATTGACATAGTTCAAATTATACCTTGGAATATTTAACCCTACAGCTTTAAGGGAGGTTCCATCACGGATAGGAAAAGGGAGGTATCATCCCCTCTTAGGGCACTAGGTCTCTCTATTTTATAAATTTCATTGATTTATCTTTGCATGAGCAGTAGACCTAGTGTTTATTGGTTATATTGCATATATATGTTTGTATTAGAGATTCGGGTATAATGGTCCATTGAAGGTAAATTGGGGGGGCGTTTAAGGTTTACCCTAACCGTTGCCTACGACTGTTAGGGATCATTCGGTTTACCCACTTCAGCTCGAGCCCTCTTTAGGTCACCCTCGTCGTTTCCCCTGCAGTCTCCGTCTACAGTTCGTCTTCACCATCTTTGTCTCTCTTTCTGATCGATGTCTGGGTGCTCGTTTGGCCCTTGTGGATTGGATCTTTGGATGTCCTGGTTCGACTCAGATATTTTTGGCATTGGTGTTTCTTCCCTCCGACGTTTTTTCTCCTTGATGATTGACTCTGTGATCTGATATATTTGTCGGCTTTTCTTGTCAGTAGTCGTCTTGGTTTGGAGTGACATCGATGTTCTTTCAACGGTCAACGATGTGGTTGTTGGTGTTCTTTGTGAAGAACCCTTTGTCTCGATCAAGATTTTTTTTTCTTTCGGCTAGGTTTTCATCTGAGCCTGGTCGGTGGATCTCTCGATTTCGTTCTGGTTGGTGGCCTTCTAGTGAGACATCGTCTCGGTTTGGTGAGTCATCAGGGTTCTCTTTCGGTTAAGTGTTGGTTTTCTGGGTTTTTCCATGATGGTCCTCTTGGTCTTGTGTTTGCTCTTGGTAGCTCCTCGCGAGCCTGTGGATTTCTTAGTTTCGATAGGGATTCTTTCATATCTGCATACTTTGGACAACCCTCTAGGTCGTTATAGCATTTTTCTGGTTTTTTCCAGTGATGTATACAAGCTAACAGTCTCCAGTCATGGAAAGCAAGGTTCACTTAAGTAGTTTATATCATTGCGAGGACGGTCTTTCTCAACAGTTTATTCATGGGATGAATATATTCAACAGATTTTGCCTATGGGCTTGGTTTTACTTTTATATGTATTTCTGGTCGGATGTATTCATGTGGAACAGTGGTTTGTTTTCGTTGGTAAAAGATGTATTCATGTGGAACAGTGGTTTGTTTTTGTTGGTAAAATGCATATTTGTACATGTATTATGCAGAATGTAAATTTTCTTTTTATTTAAAATAAAATTTATGTTTTTTTTTTCATGTGGAAAAAAAATTAGAGATTGAAGCATGTCTTAACTTGCAAGAATTTGGAATTAAATGTGCAGGTAATTCCAAGATTGGGATCACTCTTGGAGCATTGTCACAACTCTCCGCTCCATCCTAGTGATTTCTCTTCCTTCTTCTCTTTTCATTTCTAACATTAAAGGTTTTTAGCTCATAAAGGAATTGTCAGTTAATTAACCCAAGTAAGTTGACTTTATTTCCTCATTTAATTTGTTTATAAATACCTTATCTAAAACCTAATCAAAATATCCTAATCATCTATATCCCTAGGATATGATTAATGATATCTTAAGCTCCTAATTGACTTCGTAGATTTTCCTCTCATTTTTGCTCTATTTTTTCTTTCCCTTGGGTTTCTCAATTTATCCCTAAAATCAAATGGTGATTCCACTCTCCTTTCTCCCCCTTTTAGTGGTGTGTGTGCACTTGGGTAGTGTTTCATTCATGCCATCATGTTGTGTATGGTACCACACACCCATTCATTTATTACAATTTTAATTGATTTAATATCTTAATATGTCATTTTCTATAATAGATAATGTTGATATTAACCATTTTATATTATGATATTTTTTTTTCTTTTTACTTATTCTACCTCACATAGACATCTATTGAATTAAATAAATACATATTAAGAACATTAACATAATAATATTAATTATATATCACAATAATAAACACAAAAGGAAAGTTATCGAATTAAATAAATACATATTAAGAACATTAACATAACAATATCAATTATATATCACAATAATAAACACAAAAGGAAAGTTTCTTTGAAGATGATAAATTTTAAATGAAGTATAAAATGTAAAAATCCTCGTTGAGGAAGCATAGAAAAGATAAAATAAAATCAATGAGATATTTGTTACAATTTTAATTGTAATTGATTTAATATCTTAATATGCCATTTTCTTTCCATGATAGGTAATGTTGATCTTAACCATATTATATATATATATATATATATATACTATTCTACCTCATATATAGACATCTATTGAATTAAATAAATACATATTAAGAACATTAACATAACAATATCAATTATATATCACAATATATTAAGAACATTAACATAACACTATCAATTATATATCACAGTAATAAACACAAACGGAAAGTTTCTTTGAAGATGATAAATTTTAAATTGAAGTATAAAATGCATAAATCCCCGTTGAGAAGCATAGAAAAGATAAAATAAAATCAGTGAGAGACTATTTTTTTATCATTTGATTGAGCCATGATTATATGTAAGGCAACTTCTTGAGTCACAATTTAAAATAAAAAATAATAATAAATATATTTTAAAAATTAATATAAGTTATTGAAGATGAAATCTTTTAGTATAATTAGGATAATCTTTTTTTTCCTTTTTATTGAGTGTACATTCCTAATTTCTAATAAAGGGTAGGGTATGTAGAGGAGTCTTATACACTTAGTGTCTTGATCGTGAACTTAAAAGTAAATTATTATTCTTTTAATAAAAAAATAGATTAATTATTTTTTAAAATTTGTTATTTATTGAATTCACTATTACAAAATTATAATCTATTACATCGTATTAAAATATTAACACAATTTGAAATTATTAATTATTTTTAATTTAAAAAAATATTATTTTTATTATTTATTATTTATAACTTCAAAATCTACTACATTATATTAAATTATTGATTATTTTTAATTTAGAAAACATCATTTTTGTTATTTATTATTTTTGACTTCAAAAATATTATTATATAGAAAAACAATGAAAATTAAGAATTTTAACATTATTCATATCCTATGTTGCAGGAGTTTTCAAAAAGTGGAGTTGGGAGCCACAATAATATATATATTTTAAAGTAAAAAAGGTTTGGATCCTATTGCATTAACTTTCAAAGATACAAATACGCCTGGACTGCCAATTGTCCCGCCGAGTTAATGGAAACCGGGACAGCCGACCTCCTATGCAGTCTATATCAAAAAACATGCTACCATTTGTCCTCCCGGAGGAAACCAAGACATATGGCAACCATTAGTCTGAAAACGTTCCTTTAGTTTTCAAATTACAGTATAATGAAACCCTGACAATGCTAGAGCCCTAGCTCTAATCAAAATAGAAGTTCTAACCAGAAACATTAACTGTAACAATTACCCGATGGTCGTTGCGGTGTCCATGTCAGCATTTCCTCCCTGCTTTCTCGCTCTGGCTGGCAGCGCGAAGGGTTGTGCACACGTCGGACACTGCTGCCTTGGTGGCATGTTGGAGTAAGCGTCATAAAGCATGTCTATGTGCTGGTTGATTTGGATGGCATGGTGGATTTGGTCTTCCACCAGGATCCTCAATTCAAACATCAGCTCCAGGTGTTCTAGGTGGAAGAATGGCGGTTGGACACGCCATGCTTCCTACATGATGGATAGGGGATGTGGCATAGGAGCCATGCCACCCTCCCTCACCTAGCTATCCTCTGGCAATGCACCTCCTGGTCGGATTGCCTCCTCCTCGCCTGTCTCGTTCCTTCCCTGCGGTCCCATGTCCTCATCCAGGTTCCGTGACCAATTCTGCCCCCTCTGATCATTTTGGTCGTCAACGCCTGAGGAGAATTCACCTTCGCTTGTTGTCGCCTTCGCGTCCATAGCTTCCAGAATTTCTTCTTCGATATAGCAAGTCGGGGGTTCCTCCATTTGGTCGGCCTCTCTGTGGCAACTATGCGGTTGCCCTGTGGCCTTCATAGTAACCTCCCCCGGAAAGCAGGTTGGCGGATTCCGATTGTCGGGTACTATAAAGAGGAGGTGTTTCGGAGGAGCCTGAATGGGTTCTTCCTGAAAAATTTCCTCCACATAGGCCATGGGAGGCATACTGGGCTTCCTGGCTTTGTGGACAAGTTGCGTCTGAGCCATGGACAACACACATTCAAATCTCTGGTGTCTCTTCCGGCGAGCATCGAAGGCATACTAGGCAGTGCCCCTACGGGGCTTACCTCTTTACCTCGGCATGTGTATGAGAAGAACAATGACCAGAGCGACAATGGGATTGCTATCACTGCACCAGAGCGACAATGGGGTTGCTATCACTGCACCAGAGCTCAGAAATGTCTAGCTTCTGCAGCTCAAACTCGAAATGAGTTTTTTCCCGACCAAAATTGATGATATTCATGAGGATGGGCATGACGAAATCTTCCATTAAGGCTACCTTCTTAGTGCTATGTGCATCCTTCCTCTTCACTCGCGTGGGAGGACTCATCCCATGGGCCTGGCTGCTCGGGCTTGCTCCCATCCTTAATGGTGAGGGGATGAGAGCTGGGGGTCTGTATTTAAGGCCCAACCTGGCTCCATACCGCGTGGCCTTGCTGCACGACGTGGCACAGTAATATATATTAAAAAAGTATAAAAAATATATATTACAATGTATAGAGATATTGATACATTTTAAATCTTATTTTAATAAAATTGAAGGTCAATGGAGGACAATGTTTCTCCTATTGCAACAACTACAATATTAAAATTACTAATTTAATTTGTGCTAATAATTATATGAATATATTTAACACAATAAACTTTAATATCCATAAATATTCCATTAGAAAATGAGAAACAAAATTGAAAATACATATATACAATTTTAACATCTTTTTAAAATTAAACTTTACACATATAAATGTTAAACATCTTTGTAAATTTGAAGCATTATTTTTTTTATTGGAAAAGAAAAATAGTACTACTCTTCTAATATGAAAATACAATACAAGTCAATGATATGATTGGTTGATATCAACTACAGAGTGGAGCAGATTTATTAGGCTTTCATGTTTAGTTTGGGCTTCAAGAAAAACATACATGCATTAAAAAAATTTCATATCCACAACTATAAAGTGAGTATTATTAAATTCTTTTACTTAACTAATTTTTGAAATAATATTTAAGTGTAGTTTAATCTTAATTTTATACTGATATTTTGAATAAATATAATGAAAATATTTGTAAGAAATTGTGTATTTGTAATAATGGAATAAATATATTTATATTTTAATTTAATATAATTTTAATTTAAAGCTCTTATTTTAGGAAACTGGTTCTCAATCTCTCATTTCTTTGATGTTGAAGCTCCCAAAAAGCTCTCAAATTCCCAAAAGAATTCTCAGCCAATTGGAAACGTTCCCAACCAATTCCGCCCCCCAAAA